>JABUQX010035742.1:0-52502 GCA_015478945.1 Trachelipus rathkii | reverse complement strand
GATTCGTTTGGTGGCGCGTACTATATATATAGTATGTATATAGTATATATGTATATACTATATATATATATTATATATAATTATATTAGTATATATAGGTATATATATTAATATATATATTATATTGTATCATTAATATTTCTTATAGAATTTATTATAATTATAATGATTAATTATAATTATATGATTAATAAAAACATTTCACCTGAACTTGTCCTATTTCCAGAATATACATGTGATTTGACCTCATTTAACATTAAATTCACATAACATTAAACTAATTTTTAAATTGTAGTCATTAACAATTCATGGTCAATTTATTCATTATAAAATTACATACAATTACTCAAATAATAAAATTCGATACAACAACAAAGTATTCACTTAAGCAATGTTTCGCACTAAAGGTGATAAACAAATGGTTGGAACAATTTAGCACCCAGTGCGGCAATCACCAGGCCATGCTATTCTGCAACAGCATTGATTTTGGCGACACGTTCGGAGATATACCGG
Organism: Trachelipus rathkii; assembly: GCA_015478945.1. NCBI lineage: Eukaryota > Metazoa > Arthropoda > Malacostraca > Isopoda > Trachelipodidae > Trachelipus > Trachelipus rathkii. The sequence continues at coordinate 51,989 of JABUQX010035742.1, read as the reverse complement.
TGTGTGCGAATTGTGGTGCACAAGATGCGATTATGCGAGCCTAATTCTTCGTGACTTTCAACTGTTGCTGTATAGCCAAATGTTTCAGGTGATCCCACAAGAAGAATCAATGCATTTATGGTCTGGAGGACTGCGAGGTACAATGGTTCTGTTAACCTCCTCGACCTATTCCAAGCGGCCGTGGTTTTATATAAGAAGTGTTCAGAATAGTTACGAGCGAGCTAAATTGAATGAGCTGGAGCGCCGTCGTGCATGAAATCGTACGATTTTCGATTGTAATGGGACTTCTTCCAGTAGTGTAGGCAAGTCCTGTTCAGGAAATTGGCGATAAACGTCTCCCGTAAGCCTCTGCTGGTAAAATGAATTGACTATCAGATTGGTCGCAAACAATTGCGACCATGACTTCAATGAAGCTGGTGTTGATGGGCGGCTTTCGAATCTATTGCACTGTGGGGTTCTCAATTCAGCCATATGTGATTGTTGTGGAAGTCCGATATGGCGTCTCTGGGAAAATTTGCCTCATCGGTGAACATTATTTCTGCTAAATGAAATGGTGAGGATTGCCTGCAATTTTCTGTTGCATCGCGATCAACACAAAGGCTACTTTTTTGCAGGAAAATCTGTTGGAACAAGTTCCTGCACTCGTTGGATGGGATAAATGGGTTACAGAGTTGATTTTTCAATACCCTGAAAACTGTTGATATTTAATTTGCATGTGTTGGCAGCATCTTTGTGGTACTGTGTGTAGGACTATCCTCAATGTTTCTTGGAGAACCTGGTTCTTTGCGGATTGGAGTTTGAATTACTGTGGCGGAGGTCCTCGACGTTTCCATTAGTAAGTTTTTAAAAACTTCTGCTTCTCTAAAACGTTGAATGGAGGACGTGCAAACAGGTTAGTATGATCGCGGGATGACACGATTATGGGTAACATTTCTTCATAGAGACAAGCATTGGCTGTTTAATGAATTTTACCGTTCGGTTGGACGACAGTAAACAAATATGCATATCGACATTTGATCTATTTTGTGTAATTTCAGTTTTGAAAATTGAGCAACTTTGATATCCAGAATTGACTCGACACGGGACTAAGTATATGTATAAATGAAGCGAGATACGGAACTAGTAAATAAGCAGGTTCATTACCTTCCTACGTGTATTGTGCTTATTATCTAATGGTTGAGATGTGGTCGGACGGGCAATGGATATATATGTTCGTAGATATGTTCCACAGAATTTTCGTCAGCATTGTATCCTTGGTAAACGAGTTGCGTTTCGGTGAAATGTTTATTGACCCATATTATCTTATATATGCAAGGAATATCATACTGAATTTTTCCGCAATATTAACGATACACGGCTTATATATTATATATATATATTAATTATTATATATATAATATATAGATATATATATACCTATATATATATATAATATATATCATATAATATACTAATTATATATATATATATATTATCATATATATATCATTAATATATATATATATGATAATATACATATATAGTATATATATATGTATATAATGTATATATATATATAGTTGTATATATATAATATATGAGTGTATAGTATATACTATATATATTATATAGTATAGTATATATATATTATATATATATGTATATATATATATATATACGTATATATATAATATATAAGGCTGTAGACAGAAGGGTCAGGGGGTTCAACGTCCCGAAATTATTTTAGGATCAAATTTTTGATTGCCTTAAGTCCTCAATAATAATAATAATAATAATAATGAATGAATATAATAATAATAATCAATAATAGATAATCAGATAATAATAATATAATATATAATAGATAATAATAATAATAATAATAGATAATAGTTAATAATGAAAATGAAAAGTATTTTATTAATGGAAATGAGGAGATCATGTTTTTGTGTTCGCGTAGATTTCTTAGGTAATGTGGCTTTTCCTCAATGACATGTATAAAAATATTTAGATCAGCGACTTAAAATGTAAAGTTTTCAAGTTTGCAGATGATAGCAAACTGGCTACCTCAATAAGGAATATAAATGGATGTATAAAGATTTAAAAGAGAAAGGGAGGAGCTGTAGATGTTGATGGGATGAGCAAGTTCATTTTCCTTCTTCAGCTAAATTTTTCTTTGCCTCTTCATTGTTCTAAACCTGAAATCTTTCTTTCCTCAATTATCCATGGTTCTATTCGTGCTTATTCTCTGGCATTCAGTTCTAGAGACAGTGCCTATCGGGTGTGGAGAAATTCTCGTTCTCTTATCACTCTCGCAAATTTTTCATTCAGCTGAAAATCGTTGCAGGGATACTCTTCGGAGCATAAGCGGGCCTTCTCACAGGAAAGTGCGAGTAACGCTCGCTTGGTTCTCTACTGAGCAAATCTTTCATCTCTAGCAACTTGTGTAAATCTGCTTCTGCTCTTATTCGATCTGATTATTGTGTTGCTAATTCTGCCACTGAAAAGGCTGAATTCTCTTGCGGCCGTCGCTCAAACATTATTCTCTATGTCTCAATACTAGGACTTTCCCTCCCTCAGTGTTTGGAAGCTCGCACATGTCCAACTATTCCGAAAAAAGGAAGCCGCCTTGATCCTTCTAACTAATGCCCTGCTAGCTTCATTGTATTCTATCTAAGACTTTTGAAACCCTTCTCAACTCACTTCTTAGATCATTTGGAAACTCTCTCGATGCCAGTAACGGCTCTCGTTGAACGAAGTCTACTGGTGATATATAGTTCCTATATAACCGAGTTTATGGTTTTTTTCTCTCTTAGGAACTACGGGGAAGACTTGGGTAGCTGGCGCTTGACATATGTCCAAAGCAATTTTGACGCAAGTAATGGCCAAGCGTCATGCTCTCCATGCGCTCCCTCCTTTGATGGTTTCCTCTTTCTCTTTGCTTCCTTCATATCTACTTTTCTTTCAAATCGCTCAATCGGCTGTTGTTGATGGGGGACTTCTTCTTGCTTTTTCTGACCAATAGTGGGTGTTCCTCATGGGTTTTCTGTCTTATCTGCTATCTTTTACTTCCTACTTTTGCATTAATGCTCTTCTCACTGCACCTCGTAACTCTATCCACTCGTATTCCGATGACCTGACCCTTCATTCTTTAACTATCAATTCTACTCCCACTTTTACCTCTGGAATTGCCTCTCCTCTAATCTTTCCGATTTTATTCTCCCTGATGGATAGAAATAAGTTTGTGAAATTCAAAATTCTTTAAAAACCAAACTTTTACAAATCTCCTTGCTCCAAAATACGCTTCTTAGACTGTGTCTGTCTTTTTCGACGGTTGTGCCCGTGTCGTACAGTTGACATATAACTCCTTGGGCCTAACCATGAACAAAAAGTGTCCTTGGAAGCCTCACATACAACGGTTGCTAGGGCGCGCCCTCAAAGAACTGGAAGTTCTGTTTTAGACTGTGAGGCCTTGTCCTCCTTTTGTCAGTTGCTACTCCGTATCAAAGGTCTCATGCCGCTGCATGTATGGGAGTACTGCTCTCATATCGTTGGGGGGGCGGCTCTGGGTTTACCCCGGCTTTGACAGGGTCGAGTAATAAAGGCTAAAAAGGCTTAATAACTATTCTGCACGTTTCAGGTTCACTTAGACCCTGCTATCGTTTTGCGAGTGCGAGTGTTGGTGCTTTATCTCCTATCCTATAAGGTACCGAGCGGCAAGTGCTCGGGGAACTTATCATCGCGTACCAAGCACCTTTACGACCCTTCGTAGCACAATAGGTGCTGTAGTCTGTCGCACGATAGTATGTGGTGGTGACATTGGTTCAATCTCCATGCTTAGTTTGCTGTGGTGCTTCTTCTTTCCCACACCTCTGTTTTTGTGGAATTTCTCTTCCATCTTCCGTGAAATTTCCTACTGAACTTTAAAATCTCTCATCTTTAAGCTGCGTTGTGCTCACTATATGCGTATTTGCACTATGGAGGGTGAATCCTTTTGAGAGTTCTACACCCCTCCTTGAATATGGGCTCCTGCCCGTGGTTGGTGACAACTGTAAAAATAAATCCTTGAATGTGGTGGGTTTAAGTATAGTTGGCATAATGAACTGAGTCGGTCTATTCCCATCCAAACAGTCATTCAATTATACCGAAATCGGCACTGTCGTTTTTTCACATACCTTCAGATGGATCATATGTCGCAACATATCACAAAATTTTGACTTTTGAAACTTAAATTTAACCTTTAGGATTCTAGTACACACACACCAAATCTACCATAGCTCTCTACAACAACTTCACTCATCAGAATTGCAATCTCTATCGCCTGTCATTCCTTTCAACAACAACAAACACATTTCCACATCCACAACCTCATTTTACGTTTCCTTCCTCTTTGTTTCAGTCAAAGGAGCAAATAAATTTGCCCTTTCTAAATATCATCCATCCACTCTCTCCTCATCTCGTCAAACATTGTATTCCTCTTGGACATTTCCATATAGCAGATACGATTCATACATTTTCGCCGAAGGATAGAAGGCACTTCCTGCGATCACACCTTCTCCGAGGTCATGCGATTTAGCATTCCTGGGTAAAATGATAAGTGGTGTGAGGTCAGCCAACCTCAAAATACACCGTCCCTTAGCTCGCCCTTCTTACGACAGTCAGGACATACGAATGTGCGAATTTTTTTTTTCTCCCTACCCGTATGGATATAAGGGATAGGGATTCTGTAAGGTATGTTGTATAGAAGAATGGTGTGATATTACTAATGTGTATATATATTTGTCCTGGAGATTGAGTGTGTACTGAACGCATAACAGAAAGGCGACCATTAGGCACTGGAATGTCATACATACATAAGTATGGGTAATATATATATATATAGTATATATATATAGTATATATATATATATTATGACTATATTATAGTATATATAAATACTATACTATATTATAGTTATATATATATATATATATATATATATATATTATATATGATATATATTAATATATATATACTATATATATATATTATATATATATATTGATATATAATCTATTTTGCAGCAAAAGATATTGGGTAGTATACTCTATCCCCCGCCATACTATATATATATATAATATATAATATTATTATTATATATATATATATTATATATTATATATATATATTATATCTATATATATACGTATATATAATTTATATAATAGTATATACTTATATATTATATATATATAAGTCGAATGCTGTTTCGTTAAAGATGGGATACACTCTGTTAAATTTTGAAATTTAGCGTTTTGAGTATTTTGCGTCCATTTGCTTGTTAAAGTTAACATTTAAATGTCTTAAAAATGCATTCAGAGAGCATTTGTTGTATGCTTGACCATTCTGTTAGTAACATTTATGGCATGACGTCCATCATATATAGTTTTGTAGAACAAAAACTGGTTTGAGAAAAAGCACAAATTTCAGATGAATTTCGCTGAAGTGACATGAAGCTCAATGTATCACCGAATCGTAACACTGCTTTAGTAGCTATGCACGAAAATGTGGCGGGAGTTTAAGTTTTCGCAGTGCTATAGAATAGGTGGGAACTTTCTTTAGTTCTTCAATTAATTTAGCAGGACAAATGCGCCATATGGTTGTAAGTACGCGGCTTTGAGAGAGCTGTGGTCAAGCTGTTTAGAAGGAGGTGCATAGAGGACGTCTACATGCGAAACAGCTATCTGTAAGCAAATCAACAACTGCCAGAATAATAGCAAGACATAAAATAACTGGAAACATTGCCTATAAACCAGCCAGGTCAGCCAAGAACGTCTACAACAGGGAGGATGCCGTGTTTTTGTGCAGGGACAGTTTCTTTTTCTAATTAGGCACTAACAAGCTCCAAACTACTTGAATTATATGGAAAAGATGTGGGCGTTAATGTAGATTCCACAGCAGCGTCGTAAAGACTGCTTGGATAGCAGGCTTGAGAGGCTGCTAACGGACCGAAGAAGAACGCGTCTCATACATAGACGACAGCGTAAGGCATGAGACTTGCCTGGGCCATAAAATTAGTTTGACTTGACTGAAGATCAATGGAAAAGGGTCCAAAGTAGGGAAGCCGAGCATAAACAATTTATAAATAATCATTCTAGTAATCAATATTTGAGGCGTCGCAAAGGAGAAGAATTTTTACCATAATGCATTTTACCAACAATTAAATATCTAACATCAGTTATGAGGGGGAGTTGTTTGGCAGCCTCACATGTTGCCAGGTTGCACATTGTGAACAAAACAATGAATAGTAAACAATATCTTGAAGTCTTGACTAACAAAATGATTCCCAGTGCCAAAGATGTGTTTGGAGATGCAAATTTTATATTCCAAGATGATAATGCACCTTGTCATTGATCAAAAGTGGTTAAGCAATGGTTCAATACTAATAACATTACCCATATGGAGTGGCCAGCACAGAGTCCGGATCTCAATCCAATAGAGAATCTCTGGAATAAAATTGGATTTCTCCTCTCTTAAAACAAGCCAGCTACGAAAAGGGACTTAATATCAGGCCTTATTAAGTCATGGTTTCATGTTATATGTGAAACGATTTGAAAAAACTTTATAGTATGCCTGAAAGATGTAAACTTGTTGTAAAGAGTAAGGGTTGGCCAATAAAATATTAAATTGAACTTACTTTTACTTTTTTACCATTTATTAATTACTGTTTTAAGCCTATTATCGATTACTGTTTATGTCAAAGAATTTGTGTTCATAGCATTAAAAGACGTAATTTCCGATGAAGAGTGTATTATAAATTCACATGTGAGAAAGATTATTTATACCTATTATTCGCAATCAATTTGCATCTTGGTTTGTGCAGAAGTGTTATGATGTTGGGCTATTGGCCCGATAATATTTTATTGAACCATTAGGATAGGCTAAGATATGCTCTTTAAAATGATAATAGATACATGTAATTATCTTTTTTACGGAAAATGCGCAAAGAATAAGCTCAAAACCTAAAAATTTTCATAAACTTTATCAGGTGTCGCCACCCCCTAAATACGCCATTGTATATATATATAGATATATATATATATATATTAATATTATGATAATATATTATATAATATATATATATATATATAACGTATATATATTTATAATTATTATTATTATTATTATTATTATATTATTATTATCTATTATTATTATTATTATTATGATTATTATTTAAATTATTATTATTAATATTATTATTATTATTATTATGTATTTTACTAAGTTATTATTATTGAGTTTTAATTTATTCAAAATATTAATATTTGTTAATTATCGGAAAATAATCGCGATAATTGCGATGACGATGACGAGACGAGTTTAAAAAATATGCCGATTTTCTGCGCGGATGAACATGACGATGACGAGATTTAATCGTCATCACTATATATACTATATATTATATATAAATAGTATATATATATATATATATATATATAGTATTATATTTATATATATATTAATTAATATATATATAGTTATATAATATTATATATATATATATATATATTATATATATATATATTATATAATATCATATTATATATTTATATATAATTATATATATATTCTATATATATATATATATTATATATGTAATATATATATATTATATATATAATATATATATATATATATATATATATATATATATATATATAATATATATTATAATATGTTATATATATATATATATATATATATATATAATATATATATATATATATATATATAATATATATATATATATATATAATATATATCTATATATCTATATATATATATATATTATATATGTATAGTATATATATATAATATATATATAGTATATAGTATAATGGATATGGCTATTTTAAGATGTTGACTCCAGGAACGAAAATCAATAAAAATGTAAGGTTAATTTCAATATTCTGAGGTTAATATTGCATGTAGAATACTGGAGTTTGTTCATAATGCTTAATTGTATTAATATTAACAAAAAATTAAAAAGAAATTGATATAATATTGTTTGTTGTGTTCACCTATAGTCCTTATAAAAAGAGTAGCTTAGGGCCGTGCTTAGGCGTATTTATTCAGTTTTTATTTGATGGAAATGTATACGTAATTTTGTAGAAAATCCTGACAATAATAACTTGATTATTTGATATTTTTATAATTATTTTTATTTTTATCCGGGGTGGGGACTTCGGCCCCCTCTTATATGCCGCCGTTGCCCCGCAGAGGGGGGTGCCCCGCTCGCAAGCTCGCGGGTTCCCGGGGGGAGTTTTTTTTTAAATAAATATCCTAAATTTATAATTAATATCGATAAATAAATAATAAATGAATATCTAGAAAAAAATAAATTCTCTTAAATAAATAATATATAATCAATATATAAAATAATAATAATAAAATAATAATATAATAATAATAAATAATAAAAATAATATAGATAATAATAATAAAAAATATTTGTTATTTCTTAAAAATTAAAAAAAATTTTTGCCTTAAGTAATAAATAATAGAAATTGCGGCAATAAAGAAAAGGCCCGAAATTCGTTGTTTTTCTTATCGAAAATTTTCCCGTATAAACGGAGTAACATCTAATAATGTCTATATATATATATATATATATATATTATATATATATATATATATATATATATATATATTTTCTTCAGTGTCATGATGAGTGAAATTTTGGTATAAGCCTAGAAATTTTATTATGCTATCTGACCAGATCAGTAAAGTGATCCCTAATACAAAGTGCCTAAAAAATATGTAATAAAATAATTAACATAAAGGAATCAAAAATTGGCAAATGTTACAAGAAAAAAAAAAAAATGGGTCATAGGCATAAAATAGGAAATTTATTTTCAACACAAAGTGCGTAAACATGAAAAAAAAATGACATACAATAATCAATAAAATTACAACATTAAAGATTTATAAAGAACTCTCAATGCTCTGAACACCAACTACTAAAGTTAATACCTCTATAACAATATTTACTATAGGTCAGGTCTTCCTGGAAGTACCACACTTCAACCAAATAATAAAAAACATAAATAATTTTGTGATCTCGAAAACATGGTATATAAAAGTTTCCTCTCTCATTTGAATCTAGTTCGAAATGACCAAAAAAATATTTCAACTAAATACTAGACCAGGCTCATGTGGGGAGTAATTAACCTCATTTGTTTTATAGCTCTTATCAGCTTCTATATTGCTCTCATTATGTTATTCTCACCTTCTAAATTGTATTATTCATTTTGCTCTCATTATTATTGATTTTACTGTTTTACCACCCTTAAAAATTATTATCAAAAAAATTTCATACCAATTTTATGTGATATAAATTTGTTGGCAAATGTTTGTAAACAAAGCTTCGGAAAAAAAATATTTTACCATTATTCTATAGCCGATATTAAGCCTAACATGATTTCCAAAACTCTTTTCTATATATTCTCTATATATATATTATATTTATATATATATATATATATATAATATGAGTGTATATATTAGTGATGGGACGATGTATGAAATTTTGCGATGACGATGACGATTGACGATTAGAGCAAATTTTTGCCGATGACGCTTGACCATGACGATTAATTGAAAAAAAACTATTTTTAAAATAACTTCTCTTCCCTCTCTCTCTCTCTCTCTCTCTCTCTCTTCTCTCTCTCTCTTATATATATATAGTATATATTAATTATATATATTATATTATATATATATATTTATATTATTATATGATTATATATATATATATATATATATATATATTTAGTATATTATAAATTATATATAGTATTATATATAATTTATAATATATATATATTATATATATATTATATAAATATATACATAATTTATATACTATATTAAAAATTTATATATATATAAATATATATATATTAGTATATATAATATATATATATATATATATTTATATATATATATATATATATATATATATACTATTATATATTAATGATATATATATATATATAGATAATAATATATATATATATAATATATATATAAATATAATTATATATATATATATAAATTATATATATAATATTATATAATATAATATTATATTATAATATATTATATATATACTGAGTAATATATTTTATAATATAGTATATATAAACTATATATTAGTGATGCAGGTTTGATTACTTATATTATATATAATATATATACTATATTATAGGAATGTATAATACGTTAGATGTAATTTATTGTTATTTATAGACTTTTTATTTCTCATTATATTGCAGATATAGCGTTTGTACGTTATATCTAATATCTCAGCTTAACCTCGCTATAACCCGTATATTCCGTTTTGATATAAAATAATATATATAATATATATATTATATTAATGATAAAAGAGATCTTGGGATATTATATATATATATATAAATATATATATATATATAACTCGGACCTGGTTATTATATATTATACTATATATTATATTAATATTATATATATATATATATATATATATAATATAATAATATATATATATTAATACTATATATATTAAATATATTAAAATAGTATATATATTAATATATATATAATATTATAGGGTAATTTCTAATTAATATTGCGAAAAGAATTCGATTCATCAAAACAATTGACTTAAAAAATATAGAATTATGCTCAAATCAAACATCAGTCTCTCCTGCAGAGAGACGCCTCATTTCCAACCGATGACAAGGTGATGATAGAGCACTATTATTGAAAAAATAAATACAATAAACATTAACATACTAATAAATTGGCGACGGTGAACAATATACTCGACTCTCATCAGGCAAGAGTCTGTATGTCAATTTTAAGTTCTCTCCTACTCTACTCACAAACGAAAAATATACAACAAAACTAGATACGCGAAGTGTCCTTGTGTCACTAACAATCATAACTGTCTGTAACTAACATACCCACGCGTCCACCCTCACTTATTCTGATGCTTCCAGATGTTTGGCGGAACTGTTCAAAATATACGTGTTGCCCGTTACATTGGATGGATCACACGCATTATGCGAGCCCAACTTTTCCTCTCGGGTATCTTCCTCCTCCAACTCTCAAATAATAAAAACAAATGTTTCAGTGAACACTACAAGAAACAGACAATACTCAATTGATTTCAGTGCTGGAGAGACTATAGCGGACACGTGGATCACGGTTTCCTGTTACCTCCCTCCAGACGCTAAGTCCATAAACTCTCTCTCGCGCGTATGGACACGCTCGTTCAAAACTCGTCACTCGACGCCCCAGCCTACTACACTAATTGTATATATGAGCTGGCATGGCAAGCCTATCGCTGGTGCATGATATTACATTTTTCGATTCCTTGTGAGACTCATCTAAATATGGTTCTCTCATCCCACAGTAGCTGTATTAGTGTGGTCAAGTCAATGTTCAATGAATTGGGCGGTATTAAACGTCCTCTCGAGAGTTAGTGCCTCGACTGGTAAAATCGTCGAAATCTACATATCAATAATATCTTCCAACAATTGTCCGCGAATCCTTCATACCGTACACTGAGCATTTTAAAAACTGCCCTGTGTTGACATGTGCTGCTATAAAATATAGCATCCTGAACCCAATATCCGCTACATCAGCCCCATATGTAATTACGTATGATAGGTATAGTGGATATCTTGGATATGGTTCGTGCTGGAAAAAATTGGCTCGACTTCACTGTGCGTGAAACTTATTACTCTCGCTTAAACTCATCGGTGAGATGTGGCTGTGAGCAAGCTCTCTGTCTCAATCTCTCCTCACTATCAAAATACAAAATAAATATCTAACTTTTCTTTAGAAAAAAAACTTCTCGTTTGTGGGCACTCTCATGTATACAAATAATACATATCTCGGACATGCAAATCTGTATGAATAAAAGACATGCTTTACAACCGTCAAGTTGACATTTTATAACTCATCATGTCAGTGCCCTGTGAGGAGTGTAACACTTTTATCCCGTCTAAAATATATTATTGCACTCGCGTGCCTCATGCAGTCAAGAGTTCTTCTGTTCGGTACCTTCCTTGTTACGGTCTGAATCTCTCTCTTTGTGCGCTACCTCCCCATTTGTTGACGTTCTCTCACACATTGTAGTGCTCTTCACCAACCACTACGTACAATACGTGGAATATGCGCGCATCCAATACGCCTACAATAATCGAGTCGAGAGATAGTTTCACTCACTCTTGCAAGAAGTCACAGTAGAGTATTATTGATAAGGAAATAACTAGTCTTTTACGGGTTATACGCTACTCCCCACTCACAAACTCACTGAGAATTTGCAGTGATTACCCTATGTGTACCAACTAGACTTTTCTCGCGCCGAAAGTTCACGCATATGGCTTGTCGTGTGTGTATTGATTCGTAGTTACTCTAAATTGCTCATATCAGAATATAGATATGCCTTAGGACATCTATCTAATACTACACTCCAAATGCATCTACCAAGCAGCATCAGAAATATGTTTCGATCGTTCTATCGATGAATGGGTTCATTTTTCTAAGAATCATTCATATACTCCCCAGGCAAACTCTCACACTTACTCTCATAAAACACAAGTGACTCTACTATTCATACCATTTGGCTGGACTATAAATAGATCGCAACGCCCACATTGGCATATAGTTGAAAGCGCTAACATCTCATATTCCAGTATTAGAATTGAGATGTAATGCGGTCTCGGTAGAGTTTGACTGAGATGCAGCTGACATAAATTGAAGCTGAGCAGTTGCACGTCGAATTGTGGTTGACAAGCGACGGACTCTTTAACTTAACAGGACGTGACTTGTACTTAATGGAAAAGAAATGCATCAAGTCACTCAGGTTACTGATTTCCCATACATCAACTAGTACATGAACTTTGCCTACCACTACTAGTCGCCTCTCAATAGCCACCAACTAATCAATGAGCTCGAACCGAACTAAGTAAAGCGGTTCTATCGACACGCAGACGCGCGCTCCATTTCTGACATTTTTCGTAACGTCTTTAGAGTCGTGACTCGTATAACTCTTTAGTATTAGTCATCTCGAATATTATCCCACTGACCGCTTTAGAGACTTAGGTTCGAGGTATAGTAAAGCTGTGTGAATGACAATGAAGAGCTTATACTCTGTCACATGCCGGAGCGCCTCGTATAGCTTCTAGATTCCTGAGTACATTGGTTTTTATTAGCTATCTCTGCTTCCGCGCGGGCATCCTGAAACATTCTGCGCTGTCTGTCCTGATCCTCTCGAGTCTAAACAGATTGAAAAGTTCCTGTGCTAAAGTTGTGAAGGCCTCTGTCAAGAGCATTAGGAGCTCGCTAGCGTCCTTCTCTGACCCCACCTAATTCCCCGGCAGCACGACAGGTAGTATTTTTTGGGTTCCGAATAAGGCTGTGTTGGCGACCACTACTTCAGACTAGCGTATCATGCTACGTCAAGTAAATGTGCCCCCATAGTATTTGCCGTGATTTGAGATCTCGCTATATTCTCTCACATCTCATTTTCACACTTTCTTATGTCGACCGATGCTCTCACGTGCAACATTGCTTCTGTAACACTATAGCGACTTTTGCCTCATAGCTTATATTTTTCATTTACTGATGCAAAGTAATGTATGTATTCTGATATGAGACACGTTTAAGTTGAGAATTTAAATATCAATGAGCAACGTTATCGTTAACTATCTCTTTTCCAACCCTTTAGTTAATTGTGTCTAATGTTAATCGAGTATAATATATATATGGTTTTCGATCTACTGCTCGTCATCATCCGCATATATAGATAGGTAGCTCGCTGTTTTCGGTTGACGAAGCATGTTTTATTTGACATTCATATTATTATACTTATAAGCAAGGAGAATTTTCATGCTAATTTTTTCGCGAATCAGTTGTCTACACCCCCTCGCCTATTGTGATATATATTATATTATTTTGGATTTATATACACTAAATATATAAGTGCATAATTCAGGATTATTTACTCCTTAAATAGCAAGTTATATACTGTAGCTTGTTCCAATACATAATAAGTACTATTAATACGTACTCATAATTGTCAAAAATAACTCACGGTATATAATTTATAACTCATAATAAATAAGACTTATAGTATTAACGTTCATATATAGATCTCTCGTAAGTCGTATTATAAGTGAGTGTACTCTACTTATACATCATTTTTAAGTCAAGATTATAGTGCTCTAACTATAAACTATCCACTCGTTATCTCCTATTTCCTAATAATAACTGTAAATTTTCCTGATATATAACTTGATGAGTTGATTGATATTATCCTATTATGACTTATTTATGTTCCAGAAATATATAGTAGTCAGTTATTACTAATCTTCATTGTACAGCGGAAGCTTATGAGTCATCTCATTACGCTGATATACTACATAGTCTATTCCTCAGCGACAGGGCGCTACGGTATAGTCAATATAATATAGGCAAAATAATACCCGCTTAGGTGGTCCCTAAAGATTAGTATCATATGTAGGCGCACAGTATACTAACCGAAGAAGAAGAAGAAAACTACTACAGGCAATATAATTATAAGAATATCACTCAGCACCACCCAAACATTAGATTATATATATTAAAAGCTAGCCGCAGACGGAGATTACTTACGGGCGACATTAATCGAGTCAATAAATAACGCTATTATAAATGAATTAAAACTAAAATTTATATCGAAATACTGTACATATCTAGATACTAGTGTTCATAATCATCGCCACAAACTCCCTCCTATTCTCATTTTAGTGTATTGATTGAATTAAGTATTAACACAGAATAAAATATTCTTCGTTTCACGTACTTCAAATATACCTTCCTCATCACAACATGATCCTATCTCATATTATGGGCCTCCAGATACCTGCTATTAATAGATGTATACGAATATCTCCGCTTCGCTCAATACCTCTGAGGTCCATATAGAGAGAGAGACGTGAAGAGTGGGAGATGAAGAGGAGCGAGTAGCGTGAGATGAGAGGTATATAAGTAGGGGCACGTAATTAAGGTTCTTAACCAAATATCAGTATTTTGTTCAAGTTATCCGCCGACTCTAGTCATCCGGGTCGAAAGAGCCACTTTGCTTCAACTAACGATCTTGTCATCGCTGCAATCGGCAAAATAATTCTCTATAAATTTAGCCGATAACCTGCCAACTAGACTATTTCGCCAGTACAGGCTAATTAATTATTACAGATCTATTGCATCAGAATATGTTGTTTACACATCATAGTAGTAATTAATAACTTGTTCAAAGTAATTAAACACATTGTCTATGTAGCTGTATATATATTTAGTATCAATTATATTATAGTTAGCTAATATAGAATTATACCGGTGCTTCTTTGGCCAGACATTGGATTTTCGATAATTTCATATTATATCAATTTCTAACTCCTATATACGGATCGAAACAATTTATTACCCGTTATACGTATATACTTATATGTATAGTATATAATATAATATATATTATATTACCAGTTAGCTTCATAATAGATATATTATTTATATTATATATTATAGCATCTTGGCAGGTTATTTTTATCTAGTAGTGCTATATTACGTTTAATATATAATCAATAAAATGAGAGCTATAAACAGAGAAATCTGAGATAATACGAATTAAATCGTTAATGATACCTATCTATGAGTATGCATCTATAGAGCTGATAAGAAACTAAAAACAAATCAGGAGTGTATATTACTCCTCATTGTGATTGGCACCTTTACCAAGCTTATTTGATGAATATTATTTCTCTGTCCATTTTATCCAACCTACTCATAACAACTAGTGAGAGAGAGGAAGATTACCGAATATGAACCATGTTTTCCGAGATCAAAATATTATTTATGTTTTTATGTATTTGTTTGAGTGTTAGCTGCGGGTGGAGTAAGGCACCTTTCCAAGAGGAAGAAGACACATATCACTATAGTAAATATTGTGCTTCTAAAGACTGACCCGGTATTAATACTTTAGTTACCTTTGGCGCGATTTATCAGCAGCATAGAGTAAATTCTTAATTTAGTGAGAAAGTATAGCCACCACATTTTAATGGTTGGTTTTTGCTAGATGTGTGACGTTCGTGATTAATTTCGTGCTATGCTCTATTCTTTGTGTTTTTTACGATGATGTTACGCGGACCCTTATAGGTGCTTTTTCAAACTTTCCAGTTGGCCTTTCGCAAATTTAAAGATCTTAGATTTTCTATTTTCTGGAGTGACCAATTTTTCTCTATCCGCGTTATTCTCTCTCCCGCTGTAACGATTTTGCCAAATATATATATGACTTCCCTATGTATCATGTTATATACTTATTCACCTCTCGAGGATACTTTAGTCTTAGGGCACTTTTGCTATCTGGGAATCACATTCTTAGGCTGTGATGCTACGTCAGATAGCATTATAATGAAAGTTCTAGGCTATACGCAAAATTTCACCATCATGACAATTAAGTAAGTCTTGCTTATGGACGCCCTTATTAGAATAATAAATAAAATAAAAAGCTTATTTATTGATATAATCATAAAATACGTTGAGTGTGATAGAGTAACTGGGATTCATCACCTTAATATAACTCATCATTTCGCTCATTATGACTTATATATTATTTATAATATAGCTTAGGTACTAAGACTTATACCCTTGCTATTAGGTAAATGGTAAAATGAGATAATTGCTTTATATTTGTTCAAAACAATCTTTCACATATCTCAATGTTATCTTATGATAGTATAACTTACTTCTTAATTCTATGTCATACGTCACAATATTCAAAACATCTGTCGGAAATTAAAGATGCAAATATAGTGTGATATTGAGAAAAGGCCCGGGGTTCTACTCTCAACTCTTTACTGAGCCAATACCCAGTAACTGAACTCATAATAATTTCCAATATTGATTCCGATACTGATACTTAAAAAGCTACTTTGGTACGGCACTGGATAATGATTCCCATGGGGTTATCGGTGCCATCAACTAATCAGTACTACTAATATATATATTATATATATAATATTCATAGTATATATAGGTATAGATGTAGATATTATTTACTAAAGTGTGTTATATATTAACTTCTAGGCAAAAACTAATGTCATATATGTAGTATATTTAATGACTAATTTAGTTTTATATTTAATACTTTACTATTAAATTATATAGTATCACACCTATAGGCTATAGATACGGTCCAAGATTTTCTCTCTATATTATTTATATATATAATGGTCAATAGTTAGTTAATATATATATATAGTAATATATATATACCACTAGTAGTAGTGTAGTATTATAAGTATAAACCGCGCTTGACTACTATTATTTATTATACTATTATTTACGTAAATATATATATATATACGATATAAAGAGTTGTAATTAAACTGTCAATATTTCACACTATTTCAATACAATATAAACTATTGTAATATTTCTAATGTGGAGCGAGAGAAGCAAAGGGGCGACGAGGAGAGAAAATGCGGTAACTCCCATGGCTTCTCATTTTCTCACGAAAAAACCTCAGCCAGTTTTTTTGCCTTTTTCAAGGCAGAAAGAAGGGGGATCGAAAGGAAGAAATTGCCACCCTTCCCCAGCGAAACATAAGACTGTATATGGTTCGTCCCATTTTCCTGTAACTTCACAGGGTCACAAATTTCTAGGACTCATTTCTAGATGACCACTTTAACATATGCACCGGCAAAATTAAAATACCTTAAAGACAACTTGTCATCGCGCTTCTTGATCTGTAATCTCGTCCCTGTTTTCTCACGCACTCGTCTAATCCAGTCTCTGTGGCTCGTTGTGCGTGCGCTCCTAGATATCTAGCACAAATACATCCGTTCCATATCCACATATCACCTATACACATGTTACCCTCGTTACTTATATTCCACACACTCATTCATAGACTATATCACGATCCTTACAGACATACCTATCCTTAAGTAGTGTGATGCGATTCGAAGTGGAGGAGAAAAGAATATGCTGAGCACAAAGCCTATTTTGATGTCTTTAGGTGTCATGTGTCATAGAAAGCACAAATAGTGGATGGATGTGGAGGGTGGGCTTAGGCTGGCCTCACCTCGTACACTTCGTTTTCATCGTAACTGCTCGTCATGACAGCCTCTGAGAGGTCTGATCGCCTTAAACGGTGCTTCAATCTTGCTGGCGAAAATGTTCCCATGATCATACAATGAGAATTCCGACATGGAATGGTGCAGATGTAATTAAAGTGGGCACGAGGATGGCACAGGGTTGAATGGACTGTCTTTACAAAATGAGAGAGGACATCCTTTCTCTTGATCTGATCCAAACTTTTGTTCTTGAAACAAAAAATGGAAAACGTGGAGTATAATGAAGCACTCAAAGTGCTCGTAATTTTCGTAGTGTCGTCCGGACAGGATCTGGACAATGCTGGGTATTCGAGTTATGGTTGGAGAAGTATCTGAATGAGTTACTGCATCAGGTGTGTCACACTCCTAATGAGTATACAGCTGCTTATGTGGTGTGTTTTTTCCTGTAGAGCCCCAATACCTCTCGCCCCTGGACCCGATTTCTGCAGGAGTGACTAGACATTCTAGGAGTGTGTTAAATTAAAGTTTGAAAAGGTTACAAGGTATGTGTGGTGGGACATATGGGCCCATCTAGGGTGCGCTTTACTAGAGAGTTTGACACAGAAATTGAGTCGATTTTCAGTGGATATTAATGCAGATGATGACACTTATCCGATGGGGGTTTCAATAAGTTAGAACGCTTTAAAATTTTTTTTTTTTTGCATGTATCGTCTTTCAGTTTATATAAAAGGGGGATTAACTCATAACGCAGAAAAGAAGAATGTAAGAGAAAGATATTTGAAGTATTTCGTGAGATAATTTGAAAAGCGAGGAAATAGGTGTGAAGGAAGTGATTGAATTTGCGATGTGACGACACCTTAGTTTTGTACCCCGCTACGCCTACCAATTATACTTTGCTCTCTCTTAACACAAGTATGATATGCTCCATTTAACGCTGGTACTAGCTGCTCCGTATAATCGAAGCCTAATGCGTGCTGCGAGACTTGGGTTAAATGCATCTTCTTTGTACTCTCAAATGTGACACGTATAGATTTCGATGTTTAGTCGGATGGATTGAGAGCGTCTCTCTGAGGTATTGGATGTTAAAATCAGATCTGGTGTAGGGCATCTATGGTGAAGAAACACGGTGAACGAAGGGAAGTGGCAAAATTTAAGAGTAAAGGAGAAAGACAGTTGTGGTGAACAGCGAGCAGTTTTGCTTTGATAGCTTTCGCATATTTGAGTCTGCCCAAAGCTAAATCAGTTTGATTGGCTCGCAACATAAAAGCTGAAAACTGCCTACGACCATCTGGACAAGCATCAATGCGAATTGACAGAGCAATTTTTTAGCCATAGCAAAAGAAGTTATGCGAGTGTAGGCTAAAGTTAGGAAAGTTAAGAGAATAGAACGAATGGCTCGACTGTGTGAATAATAGTATGATCACCACTTAACATTGAATGTGAATAGGCTTAAAAGTTATAAATCACAGCAACTCCCGGCCAAAATTTGAAACCTTAATCTTTAACAATATGTCCATAATCGAGAGTAGTTTGGTATTTAAACGTGCAGCGCGGACTACAGCATGTGGCTCTTCACTCATAAGAAAGAGACACCAAAAGACCTATACCCTTAAATAATCTGCTAATAATATAATCATGCAAAAAAAATATTAAAAAAATGTACTTACTCATTGTGGACCGGAAGCAATAGTTTCGTAGTACGTGTGACAAAGTGCTCCATATCTGGAAGCTTCTCAGGAAGAACAAAACGACACAAAATAAGGTTAAGATATTATTTGTGGATAGTTCTGGACCTCCAGTATATTACCTGATGGTAGAGTAGTTGGATGATTGCCATTGTTAACATGACTGAATGTGCAGAGTTAGAGAGAGCTTTGGCTGAATATGAAAATGCACCTCCCAAACAGATCTGCTAACTGAACTATGAGCAGGCCAAACGGCCACTCCTCATTATGTAAGCAAGGAGTTGTTCGCTGATATGTGAATGTGGTGTTGGAATTGTTAATAGGTGCAAGAGAGGACAACTTACCCGGTATTTGGAGTGCGGGCGCAGTCTGAGGATCTATTTGAGTAATGTACCGGTGGGAATGGGACAAGGCTACCTTTAGCCCATCAAACCGGATTACTATCCTGCTTCTCTCCGACAAGAGTAGAGATGTTTTGTAACGCGATGATGGTTTCGCACATCTGCAACGAGATAGCTGGATGAAATACTTGCACGTGAATGATCAATTAGACTGGTATGCGAGATATGAGATTGCATTGGCATTGGAATAGAGAAGCTTTAAGTGAACTATTAAAGCAGTTTCACTCGGGAATGCGACTCTGATGAGTTTCGGATTGATTGGAGTGAGAGCGAGTAATAGTACCCTTAATATAAGGGTAAGGGGATAAGTAGACCTGTAGAAGTATAGGGAATTATGTTTAGTGCTTCGAGTATATGTGTAGGAAGATATCCACATGCTCGAGCGTATTTGGTCCGAACGATAGCAGCCTGTGTACACACCTGATGTAGTGAATACTGTAGCTAGCGCCAGTGCATCAACAAGCGGTTAGCGTGTTGTTTCCAGATACAGTGTAATATGTCAGAGGACTTCGTACTCTCAAATCTTCTTACACTATGTAAACAAATAAAGTTAGAGAAACGATGCGAACGCCGAGAAGACTAAATACCTTTTGTAATTAATTTGGCATTCATATGTGTGATTTGCTGAACCAGTGGCTCGCTAATAGATTACATGACCCCACAAATTCTCGTTACTGACAATATCTGAGCGATTTTGAGTGATTCATATTGGTGTGCGTGAATGAATAGCTGTCGAATGGAATCCAAAGTATGTATCATGATTATCGTCGAAGCATAGTGGTAAAAGGTGCTGAACAGTTAGATTTGGCTACTAATGCAATTAATAAAGTGGAAGTGCAGGCAGGGATGTGTATAGTGTCTCCGATTGGTTTAATCATTATTTAGATCTAACCTCATAGTTAAGATACTTTATGAGAATGCACAATTATAGAAGACAAGCTACCTAGTCGTGCAGACAAGAAATTTGAGATAATGTAGATAATGATAGGATATATGCGCAAAGAGAGAGTTGGAGATAGCTGTATCCCCCCGTAACACCATACTTTATGCGGGACTACAATTTTCGTTTTATTGTGTAATGCTGAGTAGTGATTTGCTTTTGTAGTTTATACTTGAGTTGTGTATTGATCGTACGAAAGATTGGTTGAAGTGAGGAATATTGGATCTCCAAGGTGAATAATCATTTCTTGTATAAGAGAGATTTTTAAGAATAGTGTTTTTTTAATAAAATCGATAAAACCCAAACCGATTTTCGATCCGATATAAAAGAAAAATGAACTTTATAAGCTGAGGGACAGCTCGATGTGAAAGTTATTGTTAGGATGGGAGCAGCTGGGAACATATTACTGCCAAGGAGGTCTGATTTACTAAATATTTTGATGATAATATGATTGGTCGAGAAAAAGGAAGTGGATGATAAGAGTTGTTTGTAAGTAGGAACTCAGTTATTGTCATATTGTGCAGGAATGCTAATTGAATTAAATCCATTGAGATGAAGTTTAAAAAGGACTACAGTCTTGATATGCCAGGTCTAACAGTAACTCGAGAGGGATATGATTAATACCAGTAGTTAATCGTGTAATCTACCGTTATCGAGACTCTAAATAGGTGTCTGGTGTATATAAAAATATAGCACGTACGATCTATATTAAAGTGATAATTAGCAGACGTTTGTGACAAATATTTATTAGGTAATATGGATATCGATCAATGAGCTAGTAAGAAGAACCTCGACGTGAACCACCAATAATGAAGGTGTGAGTGTGTATTTTGTATTGCGAGCTCGACAGTGTTAAAGGAGCCCGCACTTAATATGATAGTAGAATCATGAAAAAAACATTACGATATTTGGTCGCTGTTGGAAAAGGCTATTAGGAGTGATAGATCGACATTGGATTAGAGGAAGCATATAGTGACGTGAAGTGTGAATGGGAAAATCGACCCAGACTGAGAAAAGCGAATGAAAATATGGATGATGAAACGAGTGTTAGTCGGAGTCTTCCTACAAACGATAGAAATGTAGACATACTTACGGTAGCGGCAGGCGAGCCAAACAAAAGTAAATAATAGGAAAAGATGAATAAAGGATCAGGGTTGTGTGAGGGGATTTGCATTAATGGCCCACCGGGTGACCATAGAGAGATGAATTGAATTCCACATTGATGAGATGCCATCAGGGAATAATGATTATTCAGACGCATGTATAGCATTCTGTGAAGCTCCTAGGGTATAATTTTCTGACTTGCGTAACGAGTTTCTCAAATTGTTAGCCTAGACGGCCGTAGCAGTAACTGGTGGACTTTTCGGCCTAGACTATGAGCATCTAGAGCGCCCTTTACTAAAGCGCCTGTTCATGTATCGTCATTAAAGACTATTACTCTATCAGTCTGGGGTAAAGAAAGTGGTATGAGATTTACATGTGTAGTATATATTATATTTATAGTAATATTATATAGTTATTATAAATATATTTAAATACAATATATTTTTGGTTTTGCTAATGAAATTATTTTCAATCAATATTACATTATAATATGCTGTTTAAATAGTTGGTATAATAATAAATATGATTTCAATGTATATTATTTATATAAGTATATATCTAATATTTAATTTATAATAATTTTATTAATTTTAACTATAATATTAATATATCAACTACATATCTCCTTGAGTTGAACATAGGATATTATTACCTATTGATCATCCATATATAGTTGATTTATAGATACCTGATGAGTAGTAGATTTTAGTATATTATGTAGCTACGTTCACGGAATTGTCACTCTTTGCTTACTTCTGAGCTTATATCCTATTAGGGTATATAGTACCTACGTCTTTATTTTATATATAATATAATATCATATTTTTATATCATATATATATACTTTGCTAAATTTATCTTATATCATAACTAGTCATTAATTCTATCAGGTTTCTTTTATCTAATTCCAGATTTTATCATATATATTATATATATAGTATTAGTAAATCTTTACCTTTTCCCTTACGACCTACTATATAAAACCTCATACTTATTATATATATAATATAATAATCATTTATTAACCATAACCTTATAGTATACATGTATAATTTTTATATTATATTTCTAGAGTAATTTTATAGCCCTGATTCTGTGATTCATAATAATATTACCTTACTATGTGTTGATAACGGCCTATTATATAGTATATACTATATATATATATCATATTATTCATTAACTAGTATTCTTTCTTATATTCATATCTCATTAATATTATTCTCCTTATGATCAACTAACAGAGGCTTAACACATGAATCACATAAAGCATGTCCACAAACATTGACCATAAGCTTCATCTGTGGATTTCTGTACTTTGTTGTTTTGCAAGCTGGACACTGTTGTTCATACGAAGAATCATAATAATCCATCATAGTTATTAGCTTTGAAATTATATGTTTAAAAAAAGAACTGAAAATTTAAAATATCAAGAGTAAAGGAACAGAGAAGAAATTAAAATAAACATTACAAAAAATGCGAAATAAATATTATGAAAAAAATTCATAGAAGTTCATAGGCCATATTGTTATTAAATGTCACTTAATAAATATTTTTGTGCACATATATATATACAGTGTGAATTTACCGCAGTTCTTGGGAAATGAAGAGCATACTTGAAAAATGCTTTAAAAAATTCTTTCCAATTCATTATTTTAAAAATTTAAGATCCAATTCCCATAAGGCTAATTCATTTTATATGGGGAATAAAAAGTGCTGAATCATTATTAAAAAATTTTCTCTTTATTGGTTTAATTAAAAGTTAACAAAACAATGTGCCTATAAATAGGTTTTAAGATAGGTAAACAATTCAGATATTCTTCGAAATGATACATCAAATTGGCAAAACTCTCATACTCCTGTGGCTACAGTTGCTCATTATTTTTCCTATCTTATTTCACTTCCTACAGAGAAATGTTATTTTAAATAAGTTACTGGCATACAGTGTGTGAATTTCCCATAGTTCTTTGAAAATGAGTGCATACTTGAATTTGCTTTGAAAAATAAGCTACACATCCAATTAATTATTTTAAAATTTTAAAATACCAATTACTAAAATAAAATTTCTTATGCCAAAAAAATGACAAAGCTGGACCATTACAAAATTTAATTTGTCATTTCACTTCAAAATGACCAAATTAACATGACTATACATAGAAGTTAAGCTATATGATCCAAAGATTGTTCAAAGATTGTGTGGAGATGATGAAGCTAAGTTGTTACATATGATGGATCTACTGACAATTTTGTATTGAAAAATAGCAATAGAGGTATTCCATATTGTTCAACCAAGCATTTTCAAGACCCTGTCAGATTTTCGTGAAATTTGGTATACTTATAGACTCATTAAGAAGTAAATTCAATAGCTCTTGCTGATCTATACAAGTGTAAGTCAATCGTTTGAAGACATATGTGTCATCCTAATAAGGTTAGTTGTCCAAAATGGTCTTTTTTGGACAAACAAAGCAAAAGTGTCAAGCATTTCAAATTCCTGGCAATACAACATTTCAATGACCATTATATAGTATTTACTAGAAAATTGTCGTGGTCTAGCGTATAACTCCATTCCATACAGGCTTCATTTTATGAGTTTTTATGAACTCAGTTCTCATACCAACTTCTATTAACCTCGTGTGCACATTTACTTAAGCAAAAAGTATGACCGTTTTCCAATTTACTGACCTCTTTGAGGCCTTGAAACTCGGTACAATTTGATCATTAAACAACAGCTGCACTAATTATTGCGTGTTCTCTTGTACATTATATTGTATATTAGTTATTCGTAAATACCATTTAACCCTAAGTTGCTACATACCAATATTTTTCCGACTTCATTTATCGACTGTTTTTATATTTTTTAGAAGGTTATAAAATGAAGAGTAAATCTCCCCTTAATTAATTGCTAATTGAAGATTTAATTAGTTATCCGTAATTAAAGTTAATCATATATAAATTATTTAAAAATACTCTTAGATATTTTATTCATATATTCTACATTCGTAATATTATTATACAAACTAATATATACTAATTAAATATATAGTTAATTATAATATATTATAATTATATATATATTAATATTTAATATATATATATATATTTAATATTAATATTATATTATATATAATTATATATATATAATTTATTAATATATATATATAATAATCAAGTATATAATATATGGATCCTAATATTAGTATGATATTATTTCCTGAACCTATATATAATAATTATTCATCGATTGTGTTTGGTAGAGATATGTTTTATATTTTTTCTTTTCTTTACTTTTGTGTTTGTTTTGCTTTATCTTTTGTAGATTTTATTCATTGAATTGATGGATGGGCTATACTCAGCCAAAAGTACACTTTATTTCCTTTAACCTTAGGAAAATTGATAAAAAGTAATTATTCACTGAATTTGTATACTTTTTGAGGCCATGTGATACTCTTAAAATGCAGTAATATCCACAAAAGAAGTTACAAGTACCTTACAGAATATAAAATATAAATTCATTGGACAACGTTATCTTGAATATTAGGCGATTTACCTTTGAAGAGACATAGAATGATGTTTTATTGTGTGATATTATGTCATTAATTCAAATTATATAAGATTTCTTTTATAAAATAAGTATTAACTTAGCTAGATTATCTGACAAGTTATCGTGAACTTACCAAAAAATTTCCAAATGTATAACTATATTCAATGTGACTATCTTGATAAGTTCCAATACGTAGTTAATATAACTATAATTTACTACATTATTCATTTATAATAATCTGAACGTGGAAAGAATACCACTGGAATTACGAATTACGTGAAGTTTTTGTACGTTAGGAATGGATTTAATAAAGTTTAGGAAATAATAAAATCTAGTACGTTTATCTGTTATTATTCTTACATGTAATTAATTAGTTATATCTATATAAATATTTTTTTACCCTAGTTAATAAAATATGTAAAGGTCTTATTCTTTTATACTATATAGAAAACTAGTCAACTTTTACTACCATATTCTATCTTTGATCTTTCTATACCTACCTAACCACAAAATACTACCTATACACCTCAGAACCTAATCAAAACTCATCAGAAAGACCCTTCACAGTTGTTTTATCATCAGGGTAAGGTTCTTCCATTAATCATTTAATTATTAATCAATCAATTAATTAGATAAGTTCTTAAATATTAAATTATATTATTTAATGACCTATAAATCTAACTGTTGTTATATTTATAGGGTCTTATTCTAGGATATTTCATCTTATTATTGGATCTTAGTGTGGGCAGCACTTATTGCCACCATTGGAAACATCTTATTCTAGGAACATCTTATGAAATAGTCTTATTCTAGAAAATCTCTTACTGTTTGGACAAGCAAACGTCTTATTCTAGAATCTTAACTTTTGGTCTTCATCTTAATGTTTGGTCTAGCAAACTTCTTAATGTTGGGATAGACAAATCTCTTATTGTCTGATCTTCTTAATTGTGGGCGATAATAATCGTCGTATGATCTTCATTATTGATCTTATTATTGGAAACTTCTTACTTCTTGATCTTCATATTTTTGATCATCTTATTGGTGGGCGATAATAATCGCCGTATCATCTTATTGCCATCGTTCCAACGAACATCTTATTTTTGGACATCTTATTTTGGCTGATAATAATTGCCAATTCGTCTTATTTTGGGCGATAATTACTCGCCGAATCTTTCTTTAATCTTTAGTTAAAGACCCATTGTGAAAATATCAGACAAGGCGTACAGGAATAAGATTAGAATATTTAGAAATATTCCAAAAAATGAAAGAATGTGAGTAATTTGAGAAAGGGAATTTATTATTTAGTTCAGATAATTTTCAGCGCTGTTCAAATTTAAGAGAAAATACCGAAGGATGATTAATGCAATATGATTCAAAAGCTAAAAATATCATTGCTTTTATAGACAGAAAGTTATATCATGTCTAGAATTATGTATTTTGGATGAATCCAAAGATGATGTTAATTTTGATTTCCGGTCAATTTTCATTATCCATCCCAATATAATTTTGTAATGGCATAATATTTTCAAAACTTTGTTCATAAAATTTTAAAAATATCGTAATTACATCTTTCTCATAATTTTGCTTATTGTTCTATATAATAACACTACAACTAATAAGAGTTTTAATGGTATGATAAAAACTCAAAAGTAATTTGACTAAGCTCAATATACGGCCAGTGGCTAATACATAAGTCCCTTCATTCTAACCCTGCAAGTAGCAGTGATATAGCTGTATTTTATACTTCTGCATTATTCAGTAATACTTTTCACTCTTCAATCTTTCAAAATATATTGAAATAAGTCTACTTTTTATAGATTATATTCAACATTAAATCCCTCGTCGAGTAATCGCTTGTTAGTGTCCTATAATTATTTAACGTCCAAATAGATAATAAATCATACGTTCTCGTCTTCATTTTAGTTTTCCCCCCACATTTCTCATCTCTCTTCTTCTTGTAGTTTTTTTTATATTTTTTTTGTCTACTTTTTAGTGACGTTTAGAATTGTCATATTCTTGGAAGTTGTGCACTTATAGAGTTTTGTATAATATGTTGTTATTAGTATTTTTTAAAATAATTCAGTGAATAAGAACTCAAAAGTTTACTTGTTTCTAATGTTACAGATTATAGGAAATCGAATTATTAACTATCAAATTCAAATAATAAGACTGGAAAGATTTTTTCGAGTCGGACATCTTACGTTATGAATATACAATGTAAAACAATTGTAAAAAAAAATAAATAGAAAATAGTTTAAAAGCGAATATATTATTAATATAGTAAATTTGGACATATAGTTGTCATTTGAAGATATTATATAAACCATAAAGATTTTTTATTATTACTAAATTATTAAACTAATAAAATAATATACGTATATATACAAGTTATATATTATTCTTTAGAAACATAATATAGCTAGTTGTTATTGATAATGTAAAAATAATATTATGATAATAATTAATTATAATTTTTACTTCTTTAATTTATTTCTTAATGCTTATATGACCTGTTATAAAATGTGTATAGAGTGAAATTAGAGTAAATATTAAAAATATAAATGAACAAGATAAGTAAGTTCCTCTGACTGAGAATATAAGAAATGTAAAAAAAAAAATTTATAATTTCCATTTTTATTTTAACATCATAATAATATATTAATATATATTATAAATATATAATTATATATATTTATTATAATATATATATTAATTTAATTAATAATTAATAATATATATATTAATTATATATATATTTAATTAATATATTATGTTAATATATATAGTGATATATCAATAAGTATATAAAAGCGAAAGAAAAAATTTTACTAAGCCAGGACTTCGTAACAGTTTTTGCAAAGGTACCCCTTGCGTACGATATACAGTGGTGCTTTTGAAACTTCTATTATTTAAATCAGAGAAGGTTTTGGAAACCCCTACTGAGCACATGGGCATTCCGCTGAGGTTGCTTCCTGGATTACAGGGAAGCAACCAAAAACAAATCAAGCAGACGTCAACAAGATAACACAGTTGGCGAACAGAAATTTGCATAATAATTAAGGAACGAGAAAACAATTTCACTCCGCAGGACTTCGAAACATTTGACTAACAGCGTCTCTGATTAAATAACAAGAGGCTCTGCCCGCTGGTCCAATTCGCCTTGTGGTTCAAGCCTTTCCGTTTATAGATTTAAAATAATTACTCCGAGTCTTTCCAAAAGCAGTGATATAAAGGGGACTTAAAAAAACAGTTTACTAGATGCTTCTTTTTGAGGAGGCAGGCGGATTGGCAGGTGGGTAGGAGCGCCTGACATTGTCTAACGGCGATGCTGTTGTCGATGGGTCGAATCCTTAATATAATAATATATTATATATATATATATTAATATATATAAATAAATATATTATAGTATATATATTATTCTATTACTGAGTACCTATAAAGATAATTGTGCATTACTTTACATGTAAGATAAGTATGGATGAACAGGCAATACAAGTATATAAGCCACTTTACTTATATATTCAACTAATAATTAAGGTTCAGGTACATTATTAATCTCTTATATACATTTCGAGCTTATGTAATTACTCCATCAATCTCCTCTTTAAATTAGTAACGCATAACACACCGTCCTCCTTAGAAATAGATATTAGGGTATAATCATACTAATTATTTCCTGACCTGACAAGACTTTATTGTACTATTATATATTGCTGTTATAATGAGTTAAGTAAGTTATCGGGAAAAATACTATAAATATTTAACGATCTCAAAAATCTTTTATTGATGGAGTAGTTTGAAAACGCTATTCACTTGAATTTAGTAAAGATGTAGGGAGGAATAAAAATTATTTACACTGCCCCCCACCTTATCCCCACCCGTAATCGTTTATTTCCCCAGATACTCCTTAATGTTTTTTCTTTTTATTTTCTTTAATAAGCCATTAATGTATAAGTTGGCGGATACTTTTCATTCCATAAATAAGTATTAATAATTTAGCTGTTCTAAGCTGACTCAGACTAAATAATATCATTACAACTGTAAAAAATAATAAATATACTCATTGAAATCAAACAGTAGACACATAGACGGATGAACTAGTCCCCTTCTTGGTGCAATGGAGATCTAAACGTAACAGACAATAATGGAATCGTACCGTAGTCGACGAACGCTGCCCCCTTTTTAGGCGGGGTTTGTTTTCCGAAATTCGCTTCCGCTCAGTTTTGTTATCTATGCTCAATCACTTTCCTCTCTTACTTAATATCGGGCCTTTCTTCTCTTACCTGTTTAATGAGTTTCCTCATTTAGATTTATACTGTATTATTAACAATGACTGTTTTGAATCGACGTATTGCCGTTTTCTTCTTTTTTTATGAGTTTGTAAAGAATGTATATAAATAACATTTATAAGGGTATGTGATCTATACTTTCTTCATTATATAATGAGAGGCTAAGACTAATGGTAGGATGGTATAATATATCTTTAGACCTAACTTTAAGATTACTAGTAATAGTACTTCTTTGTAACCAACATGCATAATAACATGTAGGATATGTATATAACTCCCACCTTCTAGCTTGACCTTGTTAAGTGAAATCAGGTCAAGATTGCCACTCTTATACAATCTAGTTTTATATCTTCATGTGTCCAACTAAGTGTAAGATTTTATTTTTTATGATATATTACGTAGGTTATTAAGCTAATATATACCACAGATGGACTTATTATATTTAGTTATTTTATATATATTAATATATTATATAATATATTATTATAATTAAATAAATGATGTCTAGTTTTATTATATTATATCGGTTTGTTAATTAGAAGTAACTGTACTGTGCTACGCGTTAGAGATATATATCCTCATTACTAAACAAAATATACTACATGACAAATGTGATTCCTATTATATGATAGGTAAATAATATATCTCCTACTACTTAATAATATATATGGATGGGTTCCCTTACCATTTATCAACAGACACAAAAGATAAAGAGCAGTTAAACTTAGGTGTATTTGGCGATTGCAACAAATATGCAATCATTTTTGAAATAGGGGATTGAAACTCCATCCTATTATGATTATGTAGTTATTCCCGGAAAATAAACGATATATTAAGACGGTGTTATCAATTTACTCATTGCCAGATATTCGGAATATTTAAATTACAAACTCCTAGTTGAAGAGGAAAAGATCAATAACATATGTATCACGATAAACTATGACATTTTTTTAGAGTGTAGTGTACCTTCGCCACCTTATACAGAATCTATTCATAATGGTTAGAATACATAAAGCTCCTTTCTCAGATTGCTATGTATAAAAGAGTATGTCATCGTCTCGACAGAGGACTCGTATATATAATTGATTTACATTCAGACGAGTTATTTCTAAAGTACTTCATATACGAAAGCAAATCAGAATTATTTTTTCCTTACTTAAAGTCAAGTGTCATCTCAGTGATAAGTATTGCAGTGATTGTTTGCTTTCTTGGAGAAATTGACTGTTCTGATGTCTACCTGCTTATTGTACACTTTTCTAACCAACTACGCCATGAAACATATGAAAAGGTCCTCAAACAGAATACTATAGGATTTTGGTTCTCTGTTTAAAAATCAGGTATCGATGACATAAAGTGGTTATAAGAGAAATGACCTGCTACACAAACATTACATTGGAATTTTATTAATTAGAGAAAAGGAAAAAAATAGTTATGTAGAATTTTATTCTTTTAATAATAATTTGAGGCTTTTTACGGTCCTTTAAATATAAAATTATGTCCAGTTTGTTTTTACATTCTAGTTACTAAAATGTGATATGGATTAATCATCTTTATAATAATTAGTAGAAATAGTTTTCTTTTTTTCAGGATACTCATCATGCTGATATACAATAAAGAATGAGTCTGATAGTAATTATGCAAGACACTTTGATTATAATATGTATTTTCATAAAAAAAACTTTTAACATGTTCTCTTGAGACTGTTTCCCCCGCTTACGTCATAGGTGTGCTCCTAATGGAAGAAAGGTCACAATATATTATTTATCACTTCGAAGTAGTATTAAATCATTCGGTAAACGTTATCTTTATGTTGGCTATTCTATAATAGTTCAGTGTAAAGAAGCTCAAGAAAAGTCACAAGAACCATTTAATAGGTTTATTTCTAATTTCTGATGATATGTTAACTCTATCCAATTTTCTTTGTTAGTTATGTATTTATGGTGCTTTATAAGATTAAAATTTAACGAACTTTTCAAAACCTCACTGGAAAACGCGCTATTCTGGCTAACGATAATAATATTATACTTAAAATAGCTATAAGAAATAATTTAAAACAGTTATGGATTAATTAACTCAAATAATAAAAATAAAATTGTAACAGTCATATATATATTAGAGAATAATATAAATAATTATTATATATTTTTATACTTATAAATATAATATATTATTATATATTATATATAATATATATATTATAATATATATAATATATATATATATATATATTATTATAATATATATTATATATATTTAATATTAATATTATTAATAATATATTAAATATTTATATATATATATTAATACAATTAATAATTAATATAATAATTAATATAATTGAATTTATAAGTTATATTATGTGTTGGTTCTCGTGATGAAGATGAAATTGTATAGATAATAAGAGGAAGAATAAGATACAATATATAGATTTCACATTAAGAAAGAGGTGCCCAGATATCTTGCTTTTATGCTAACTGGTAAACGCAACAGTGTATAATTAGTATGCCTTCAATTTTATTGTTGTTTTTATTTATATTATGTGAGCTAGGGGTTTTACAAATAGAGGAATTATTAAATTGATAAAGGTATTTTTTTTTTTTCTTTAAGTAAAAGTAAATGCGATAGAAATAAAGTAAAATCCTTAAAGTGAATAATGGTTAAAATAAGTAAAATAATAATATATGTTATAGTGAAAATAATGTAAATTAATTAATTAATAATAAGTAATTATCATATTATACTTTTATATATTAATTACATAAAAAATAATATTGGAAAATAAAATAAATAAATCAATTAAATGATAAATAATACAGCTTAGCAATAATAATACAAAGATAAATGAAATTCCGTCAAAATACATGCAATAAATAGATTTTGGCTATTTATAATTATTAAATATTGTTAGTTATTATTATTATTATTATATTATTATTATATATTATGGTAATTGTAATTATTTATTATTTGTAACTTATTCATATTTAATTATTAAAATTCTCCTAAATATCTCAAGTATGGCACCGATATCAGTAATTGTTATTTTAGGGCAGTCCAAATCTTTCCATACAATTACTGATTTGCATCCTCCTATTCTTGAGTCTGCTATTATTTTCCGATCTAAAGCTGGAACATGAATAGTGTGCCTATATGGGTGTGCTAAGCTCTGTATTCTCTATGTTCTTATAAATAGTTTTTTGTAGTAATTTATAGTTTGTGTGTATAAAGTTTGAATTACCTTCTGACTCTCTATTTCGATATAATAATGTATTAAATAGAGTAAATTCTAAAAATATAGATGTACTGCTTTTGATAAATTTAATATGCGGCAAGTAGATAAGGAGAGAGTTTATTTAAGTTTTTGAATCTTTTGATTAGAATCAGTATTAAACTACTTTGCTAAAAGTCTTTGTTTAAATTATATGATTGTTTCATCAAACCCACAATAGTTAGTTACATGTAAGCTTGAAATTTATTATAGAAGCTTTATTAGCATATAAGTTACTAACATAATTTAACTTATATAGCAATTAGCTTATTTTTAAGAAATTTTATGATATTAAGATATAAATAGTACCAAGATGAGTTGGCCTTTATATATATTATATTATTCATGATCAATTAATATATATATAATTATTAAAGTATTTGTTTTCATGTATTTATTAACATTTTAGAGCAATTTAGGCCATATAGTGTCTGTTGTAATAAGTATAATATAACGAGAATTTTTTAAGTTCGACGCCATGAAAGAAATTGGTTGTTTGAATCTATGAATAGATTAACTAGTATTTGTAATTATTTAAATTTTTTGATACAAGGTAATATTATATAACTGTTATTTTATTTGAGATATTTTACTTCATAAAACTTAATTTAACATAAATTATGTTTATAGGTTCTCTGATCAATATATTTATTTAATTCCAGCTAGGTCGTTAGTGTAGTGAGCGTTAGGTGAAATGAAAATTTCTTATTAGTATAGTTAAATAGATATTTATTATGAAATAGGTAAATATTTATTCATAATTTAGTAAGTTAGATAAGGAGTTGGTCAATATCAAGACAGTTTTGATATATTTAATTTTATATATTGAATTGAATATAAAATTAAACAGGTTATTTTGTTTAAATATTTTAATTACTGTACGTGATTATATAAAATAATACATAATTAAAGGTACCTTAACCTAAATATCACACTAATATATGTTCCTTAAAAACAAAAGGCCGAAATATTACCTAAATTTTTTGTAAGTTACTTCTATATTTTGTAAAATTTAGCATGAATTTATTAAATAATTTTATATTTAGATCAAGATACTTATTTATTTTTGTTGAATATTCAAAATGATATTTATTTTATATAAATTACATAACTTTAATTTAGAATCTTGGTAATGTTGTGTTAAAAAGTAATATTATTCTAAATGATTGCGCAGTATACAGTGATTGACTTATAATAGTTTCGCTAATTATTAACAATTGGAATTACTATAATCGTTAACTATTTATCTATATACATTTGTATCAGCTAAAGATGGTTCTTGACAATGTCAGTTTCATTTTTTAATTTTTTACACATGTTAAGGTAAATCATACATAAAATGACGTCATTTTCAAGCGTCAGATAAAAAATTACTTATATTATTTTATATAATGTTGAAATTGTGTTTCATGCATAATTAATTATCACTTCGTTTCCCATTTAATTGACAACCAAGTAATAAATAACTTATACTATTTATTTAATTACGATGCCTTAGTTCCACAATGTTTATCTGTTTGTTATTATAAACTTGTGTAAATAGGAGACACCTGCACCAGATCGTAGTTTAAGATTATATGAATATTAGATAATGGAATATTCTTATGATCCTCAGTAAAGGTACAAATAATTTAGAAAGTAAATAGTTTTGAAATTTATCAATTTTTTTTACATAGAGAGTAGTGAGATAAAAAATTAATGTATATTAAAATATGTTATTATTACTGGAGCTAACTATGTGAATTTTCAGATTTGCAAATCTTGAATACGTACTAGTTATTGAGCGAGTATGTTTGTAATCTCACTGTCTTTGCGCAAGAGCTTGTATAAGCTTCTCAGTATTTAAACTCTGGAGTTGTATTTGTGCATGTATAAGGTTTCGGCTTCATTCAGAGTTATTTTGGGTACATTTTCAGACTTTTATTTTGTCGTTATATTGTTTTTTGGATTGAACTAGTCTTTCTTATTAGCGAAGTCGAGATTAATTATTACAAACGGCGATGCACTTTGATATATCCGTCTCAGAGTAGTTACATATCCCGAAATTAATTTGAAACAATTTTTCCGATACTTAGTTTTCATCGCTATCATGTTGAATATTGCATAAGATATGTTTAAGTAATGAAAAAGAGTCTGTGGTTAAGTGTTATTTTTTAGATGGATCTTTATTAATAATGTATATATAAATTATTGAAAAGGGTGAATTCATAACAGAAATAACTATTAAATTTCAACAATTTTTGTTATTTGAAAAGTACTTTAAGGTTATTTGATAATTTAATAAGTCCAATCATCTTTTTATTATTGTTAGTGTAGTGCTAAAAGAGACTTGTTTTATTTTAATATTATACGTTGTGAATAAGGACTTTAGACATCTTCTCCCAATAATAGTAAACACTATTATACACTCCTTAACCGTCCTGGTAAAATATTAGATAAGAAAAGCAGATTTTTAAACCAACTCATATATGTCATGTCTGCATGGTAAATATAAGAAGTCATCTTAAAGTGTGGATTATATTAGTGTAAAGTTTTTAAATTTGATGATAAAAACTTTGAAAAAAATCAAAGAATTGGGAGGATGTATAAAATGTTGAAAGGGCTAGCTTACCTCTCTTATAACTTAATGCTCACATATATATATACTTACACACTCAAATATAAAAACAAACTATGAATGCTATTAATTTAATTTGACATTGATAAGAGAAGTCAAATTTGTTTCGAGTAATAAATAATGATCCAGAACATGAGTGTTAAATTAATTAAAATTATATACTATAAGTCTTTACATTTTAATTTAATAAAGAGTTATTATGAACATTAATTTATTAATAATTATATGACAAAAATACTCCAATTATCTAACAGTGTTCATATCACTAGACCTCAAATTTCTAATAATTAAAGCAAATATTTCAAATGCAAGAGTGTTCATATAACTAGACCTCAAATTTCTAATAATTAGGAAATATCTAATATACTATGATCATTTCTGCGTAATCATTAAAGAATTGATATCCTTAAATAATTCATGGTACTAAACAAAGACTAACATAAGCTTGGCGTACTTTATACTTAAGGAGTAGATGATGGAGCAGAAGTAGACTTAAGATTTAAGGTTTTAATGAACATGTAATTAATTGAGACACAAGGAATAGAATGACACCTCAACACAAAGACGAAACGCAATTTCTTATAGTTTAATTAAAAATTAAACTAGAATAGAAATCATTTAATGTGTATATGAAGTTTCAGTTTGACACAACGCATTGTTTTGATCGAATTTGAATCCACTATACATCTGAGTAATTAGGAACAGAACTCGAACCTCAAACAAAAGTTTTTATATCCGGTTTGATTAATTAATATAAAGTGCAGGAGTTTTAAATTAAGGATTTTATAATTCGTTCGCTGTCGGAAATAACGAAGCAGTATATTATGCTTGTAGCAGTATTTCTGCTAATTAAGTTTAAAAGCTTTAGCAAAACTATGCTACTAACATAACAAGTAATAAAAGATTGAATGACCAACATTAAGAATGAATATTCAAGATGCGACTGGCGTGTATTATACTTGAACAAAGGTATACAATACATAAAATGTGATATAGCTGGCATATTAAAACTTATCTTGAATTATTCTCAGAAGTAATAATTGCGGTTAAGTTGAGATCACAAAGAAATATATATAAACAACATTTAAGACTCTGTGTGCAGGTAGACAGGATTTAGGATAACACTCACACATACGGAAGGAGAACCATCCCAAAACAAATTAACAACTCAGCTGACTGTCCTAGGACACTACGACCAGATCGTTGTAAAATAATCTGAACCAACATAGTCTATTGGGAGGAAGGTGATAACAGGGTGTATGTTGCTTGTGTAGGAAATTGAAACAGGCCGAATCATAGAATCGCAACCCCTATTTAAACAAGAACGTATACGAAGAAATGCATAATAGAAAGGAACCAATTACCACTGACAGCCTGAACATAGCGCGAAAACCACGGTTTTTAACCAACCAAAATATTTAGCTTAGCGGTGCATTAAGTGCACCTACCATTTCACGATATTCTTCAGCCTGAGATTCAGGAGTGTGTAGGGACATTGAGGAGTTTTACATGATGTTGCCCATTATGGAGAGAGAAGATTATAAATGCATCTACGAAATCGATGTTACTCTACGAGTCCCAGAAATCTTGGATTAGTACAGAAAGGTTTATTGGAAAAAGGATGCTCGACAACTTGAGAGACGGTGAACAAAGTTGAAGCAAATGGATTTTATTATGTAAAAATGGAAGGCGAAATGGGCAGTAATAATACCATATAGTGAGGACACAAGGTGTAAAAGAAAAAATTGACGTGTTGGAATATGTAATGAACAATTAACAACCATGCAAAGAGTGGTTTCTGACTATAGGTTCTAAGAACTTAAACCAGGGAGTTGCCCAAGAAAAACACAAACAGAGAACGGAAGTCGCCATAATATAGAAGTGGGAACACTACTCTCTCTCTACAGGCAAGATACAAATTAATAGCTCATACAACTACGTCCAGTTTACGAGTCTGCTTTTGTAAAAAATACTAGGTAAAACTGTGATATTAACACCTGTACTCTATTCTCAAATTTTGCAATAAACCAAAGTTATCCTTGTACTCTGTTCTCAAGGAGAAAAGAAAGCTTTTGTTACAACATTAAAGACTTACTATTGATTACAACTTCTACCCCTTGAGAAAATATATCTATTGGAGTAAGAAGCGATGTCGAAGAACTCGTACTAAGTGAACAGCATTTGAATATGCCCACACTTCCGCTCTGCGTAACCTTATACTAGAATTGTAATAACAGCGATCGAATATTTGAAATAAAAAGGTATGTGAAAAGAAAATGATTTATCTACAGACAATCTATAGTTTGTTCACATCGTCATATCAAGGACATTTTAACTTAATTAACATTTTCAGGCTAAAATATAAGCCATTGATTTATTACGTTTAATACTTCAGATAGTGTGAGTTGCATTCCCACAATTGTATGATCTTAGAGAAAAATCTATAATATTATTATTAGACTTATGACTCTCACACATTACAATTATTAAATAAAAGAAATACAATATAGCATAATATTATGATATAATATAAATTAATATAAAGAAAGACAAATTATGTAAAGAGTGCAACTTTATGTGTAAATACGTGAAGTTACTCTTGATAGGATAATGAGTTATAAGAAAAAACATAATTTGATGTTAATTTCGGCTTTTACTTTGCTTGCAATAGAAATAGAACACAGATTTCAAGAATATACTATGTATTAGAATAAACGAAAAACACGTCGAAGAGAATGAAAACATAACAACAGAATATAACAAGTAAATTAAAGCACTATTAATACTCCATAATTAAATGATACTAAAGATTATCTAATAACTAGAATATTTGTACATCTGGTCCTTTTGGATCCAGAACTACACTATTTATAAGTGAACATGAAAGGATCTAATAATCATGTCTCAATTTAAAAGCATCTGATGATAATTAAGTATAAGTGAGAGTTCTAGGGTGAGTGATAATAAAAATATACGTAAATAGACCCCTTGAATGACATAGGAATTAAAAGGGAGTACATAACAAAAAACCTTGCAAGATTAGACTAGAGCAGGATGAACAATCTCTAGTATGTGTTGGAGGCATTAGAAACGCACCAAGGAACTGTCCGAGCTTTAGTCGATACAAGAGCCAAGGTAATGGAAAATACTTCAGGCCTAACCGACATTGCTAAGAATATTAACGTAATTTAAAAAATAGACTCAATAGGTAAATCATCTAGTTAAGGCACATTTTTAGAGCTTAAAAACGAGATGTATTTTTCCATTCTATTTGGGTTAATTTGGTAAAAGTATGAGCAAATTTATTATTATGACACAACTAAACACCGATCTTATATTACTATAAGTGTATAGTGGTTCATAAAAAACTCATAAGTTGTTAATTATTATTTGCGGTAGAAAATAATGTTAACTGATTCACATTTCCATCTTATAATGAAGTGTTTACTTGTAGTAATATTAGCAAGAAATATATTTTTTACATCTAGGATACAAGTTTACATAATGAGTAAAAATGATAACTATTTAAACCTAGATATTGCTTTAGTACTGTAGAATGAGTGGCCTGATGTGCTTAATTTATTAAAAACCACATTTATAATAAAGTGTGATAAATAAGATTAATGTATTTTAATATATGTAAAAGAGGATTTGGTTAGTGCTCATATGATATTTGTTCGATGCTACCCGTGTGAGAAGAATATAAAATGAGGAATATGCAACATTAAGAGGATGGTGGGATAAACCGTAGATGTGAATGGTCAAAAAGTGTGGATGCTCCTGTGGTAAATGATGAGAATACTTCCCATAGTTAGAAAGATATTCGAGATGCTGAGATGGAATTGTCATGTGAAGGAAAAAATGAAATAGTAGCAGTTTAAGCATGTATTGAGTCATAGGTGGCAGAGTGTGTTAAAACAACGGCATTGGGAGATTAGAATGAAAGAAAGGATGATCAGTAAACGAATTGGGAAGGCTACCAGGAGAGAAAAATGTAAAGTGCAATTTGTTAGTTAACAGATCGGCAAAACTTTGTCGAGAATAATAAGTGCATAATTAGAAGAGAAATGACTTTGTTGAGGTGGTATGGTGGATTTTGGCCACCTGGTCAAGGATAGAATCCCTTACACTGGGTTGTATTTTCTGACTGCAATGAGTCCTTTATAAGTTAATGTAACAGGGGGCCCACGTTTAGAGTAATTTTTGCTTTATCTTTTCCAGAACGCGATCTTTGCTTCATATGATACTCAATACAGTCTTTCTCTTTTTTCTGATTCTTGTTTACCGCTAATTTTCAATCTTATGATCTTAGGTTTTAGAAATTTATTGAGTGTGTTTTATCATAGAATTAATTTGTAGTTTATTAATTATATTTAATCATAGCTATTTAATTTCTGTATATTAAATTATACAGGTATACAAAACTCCATTAAACGTTTGTAAGATATAAATCCTTGGGTGACAGTGTATTTATTATATTATTATTAGCTAGGACTTCAGTTGGCATGTCAACAGGCATAATAAAGATAAGGCTATTAGTGGTCAATAATATATTCTTATCCAACACAGAAACACCAACTAGATCGAAATCAGTTAACATGCTAGCGTAGTTATGAGTAATTTATTTTATATTTAGAATGACTACAAGTTTCAATCAAAGTAGCAAAACATAAGATCTCATGTTAATCATATTATCTTAATAGCATAAATTAGTTATGGGCATTAATAAAGATAAGACTATTCTCAATAAAGATGAATTATATTTACATACTAAAATAAGTAATTATCATACCAAAAAGGGTTAAATGTTAAGAGAATAAAGGTGTACCAGCAAGAAGTATATGAAAATATTCTATATAAAGGTAATAATAATTAAATATTATTCATGTAAATAATATTTAATCAAGATAAATATTAAAATAATATTACTAATTTTTTATATATCTTTACGGATTAGTAGACACGTATTTGTCATTTATGATAGTAGATCTAATATAATGTATAGTTGATAATAGTCAATGTCTTAGTAATATCTCAATTGAAAAAAGAAATATCCTGTATTATTTTAGATATAGCGCATTTATTTAGTATAATATATAATATTTGTAAATCCAAACAAATAATTTTAAATACAGTGCAATTAGAATTAAAATAGAGTATCAAAGGGGGTTAGGATATAGTAATACAGAGAGATAAAATTTGTAATTTCAAAGGATAAAGGAAAAGGAAATACGGTTATGACTATATTTGAAAACGTACAATGTGACACCCAAAATTACGCAAATGTGTAAGTCTCTAGTTAAATTTCAATTAGCAGCAGTGAAGACTAACGGCTAAAAACTAATACCCATTTTATCTGCAATAATACTTAAATGAAAGGCTAGATCAACTTCAGAATAAGAGCTGTATTCTAACTTGAAGCCTAATGTTTGTGATTGTAATAACTGCTTCTCCGAATGCGAAAAACTTATGTAT
The DNA here is from genome assembly GCA_015478945.1 of Trachelipus rathkii. NCBI lineage: Eukaryota > Metazoa > Arthropoda > Malacostraca > Isopoda > Trachelipodidae > Trachelipus > Trachelipus rathkii. Next base: position 10,534 of record JABUQX010035742.1, on the reverse strand, counting down.
GTAAGGGCAAGCGATTATAGACTTGAAAATAGTAGCCTATTTCAGGATTAGTTAATCTTGCTACTCAGCTAATGAAAAAAGATACCAGAAACTCCTTCAGACAAAACCCAAAAAAAAAAAAAGATAAAATAAAAGTATAAAATATTAAAACGCAAGATATATTTGGATATTGACATAGGAAAAACCCTTTGCAGTTGCTAGGAAATCATTTAAAACAATAGACAAGCACAGAGTTAGTGTAGTTTTTATTTGTAAACTTGCAATTAAGGTTAATCGAATTGATAATTAAGATTAAAAAATTGGTCGAACGGAAACGTAACATGTGTCGTTGTATATAGTTTAATGCGACAGACCCACTATTCTCATTACGCTATGTTCATTTTACCAAGATTAGCTCTATTAGACAAGATCGATCACGGTTTAGAGTTCTATAATAAAATCTATGAGAAGTAACTCTCATAGATTTATATTTAACATAGTATAACTTCTGTATTATATATAAGTTAATCTAAAGCTTGATATAGTCTAGTAGACAAAGATTCTTTACATAGTAATACTTTTTATAGAGGCCTAGTTATTTTTATCGAGGGTAAATCCTTGATAATAGTAACATAAGAATAATAGGATATATTAATATTACACATATTGGAATATAAATATATATAAGTAACATCTAAATAATCCATTCAATGCTTCATAATTGCAAATTAGATTGTCATCTTAATATGTAGAAGCTGCTCTTACAGGAAAGTAAAATATTAAGTAGTTGTTTTACATGAGAAATGACACCAAGTCTTGGAAAATCGTCCACCACATAAGATAGATCTCAATTAGCCAACAATCTTATCTCATCAAAACTTTTGATCTCAAGAACACAGACAATAGAATACAGCCCAGAAATAAATTAAAGGTTCAATTTTCAAAACACCCAAATTTCTAGGAGTATCATTTTTGACTTGTTCTGAGATAAAAAATTTACCTTAATATAAAATTAAAATTTTCCTGACCGAATTATCTAGATGAGTAAAAAAAGTTATATATAATTCACAAGTGAAAATTACAATAAATCAGTATACTGACAATAAATAACATATGCTAGCTACGAAGCGTCACTGAATTGTTTTGAAATCTAAGATCATGTATACGGGAAAAGAATTTAAACTTTTAATTAGAATTTGCAATTCTTACTTGCACAATATAAGGTATATAATATAATTTCGTTGAAGTTAACTTGCATTGAAAATGCCTCAAAAAAAATTGCCAAATCACAATCTAAAAGCTAAAAGGTTTAGAAAAGTCCCTTCTTTAGCATAGCTTGAATTGCAAAACAGAAATCCGCATCTGAGCATGATATTATTGTAGGAATATTATTATGCCGATTAGCTTCTGGGCGATAGCATCCAATGCCACATTATGTTTTATAATGCATGGATCCGCACATTTCTTCAGATGTCTCAAAAAAGTGTTTTTCCGGCAATGAAGACCTTTTTACGATGACATGGATTCACAGTATCAAAAACTTTCTCCTGGGGATCAGAACATCATTTCTCCAGTGCTCAATATAAAAAACACACATCCATAATTTTATCTATCTAGAAAAAAAAATTCTTCTGCTCTGGCTCTACCGACGACAGTCATATTATATATATATATAATATATATAATATATATATAAATATAATAGAAATACATATAATAATAAGATTTTATCTATTGTCATAAAAAATCTTCATAAGCAGAAATATAAATTCCTCACTCATATGTGGTAAGTTGCACTGCCTTATAAAATAAAGTACTAAGTAATAACGTTCAATCTCAAGCAAAACATATATAATCAACAATGATAAAAACTGAATTAGAACAATGTGTGATACATATAAAGGCTGTAGACAGGAGGTACAGGGGGTTCAAACCTCCCAAATATTTAGCGATCAAAATTTTTATTCCTTAAATTTTCAATAATATATATAATAATAATAATAATAATAAATAATAATAATAATATAATAATAATATATTAATAATAAATAATATAATAATATAATTAAATAACACATAAACAAACCACTCAATTAAGTCCACCTTTCACATCAGAATACTTATAATTGAATATAATTTAATAATAATAGATAATTAATCAAAAATAAATACACTCCATACCACAATAAAATATACAGTGTAACATAATATCGAATATACGAAAATTGAAAAATGAAAATGATCAAATTTTCCGATCATTTTCACATAATTAAGACGTAGTTTGTAAAATCTAATGTCAAAAGTGAAAGTATTTATTAATGAGGAAAATTAAAAAAGACCCAACAATCATGTCTGAGTCTCAGCGTCTACAAACGCGATAAAACAGTATATTTTTTTATAATGAATATTTGTAGATTGCAAGTAGTAGTTTAGGTATCTTTTCCATCAAAATTAAAAAGTAATAAAAGATAACTGCCTATAGTAACAATCTGGAATCAAAGTGTAAAGTGTTAATCTCAAATAAGTTTATTTTGTTTTTAAACTAAAAAAGGATGATCAAAACAAAATATTGTCATGAAACTACACTAAATCATATTGAAGAAGAAAATCATTACTTTAAACAAATTCGATATGGGTATATTGTAGATAAAGATTGTTAAGCAATCGCCTAAAAAGTAAAAGGTGTTATGCTTGAAAAAATTCCTGCCATACTGTACAATACGTTATGTGTATGTATTTTCCAAAGAGACAGGTTCATTCCTGTCTTATCAGCTAAAAATTTATATATTTCTTATTACCAAAAGATCTTGAAAATGCACTTCGAAATCAATCTTTTACTAAAAGTAGAGACGGGTTTGTATTTGAAGGTGTCTGAGGTTCGGGCAATTTCAATTTCTCTGTAGGAACTGTTAATGTTGCCACGAAACACTGTACTATAGCGGAGCTTACATACGTTCTGTGAAAGAATTGTTTCTTGTTACCTATTAGACTCATAAAGCTATTCATAAATTTATTCAATTCGCTTGAATATGGTGTAATAAGTGATGATAACTACTTACAGATCAGAGCACAAGCTGCTGTTTCTATCATCAAGAAGAATAAGTGTACGCGACGCTATATCTTGTTCTATATACCCGTCTTAACTGTAAACACTAAATAAATATACAGCTTTATCAATCTCTATAGTCAACTATTATCTGTGAATAAATCTCATCTTCCTTCCTATCTGTTAAATTCGATACTGGATCATATTGATAGTTGCTATATTCTTACCATATATTTAACTCGAAAATTAAGTACGCTTATAATGTCTAACTCGGTTATTACCTTAAATACTAATATCGACACTCACTTATATTCTTCCCCTCATCAGCTCCCCGTAAACATAAAAATTTATTCTCCTGGATACCAAACTAGTTATAGCATCATAACACTCTTAATTTCCCAGCTCCCTCATAGCTTCGCTGAGTAAAGCTTCATTAACACATGATCCATAACCAATATTCACTATAAAAAGAAGCATCAAACTCTATCCTTCTATAACTATCGCCCTGTAGCTACGTACATAATCGCTTGGATTCTATCATAAGATCTTTGAAACCCTATTATTACTCAAAATCTACTAATCATTATAAATTTACATTCTGAGAAACTAACACTACCTAGATTCGCCAGTACGTAGCTTCTCGATAATATACTGCTAATATCTTATATCGCATTCTTATTACTAGTATACAGATTATAAAGTATTATATAATTCATTACTAACCGATTAATTGGAGTGATTCTTGAAACTCTTAAGAGAACTATACTTGTTGGAGTATTTATGAGTAGTTAGTGTAGAGCGTGCCTTGTAAACATATCCTAAACGCCATTCATATATGATCACCGAGATACATATTAGGCAACGCGTTTCACTTGACTTCTCAACGTATGCCCACATCTCTATTGGGTTCTCCTATTCTCTTTGAATACTTAACATAATACTATCTATGACCCTTTCAGTTTCTGATAATCGCTCAACTAACGTCGGGCTGCTATGTTTTTATTAGGGCGCATCGCTTCCTTTCGTTTTTCTGTCCTCCCGCTCATAGGGGGTGTTCCTCGCAGTTCTATTCCATATATAGCAGCCCGACTCTTTCAATTACCATATCCGTGTAACAAAAATTCGAAACATTATATTTGCAATATTTCTCACCGCATCACATTTCTAACTCTATCCACTCGTGTGTGAATACGTCTCCGATGACTCGGAATCCCTTCATTTCTTTGATAACGTCATCATCGATTCTTAAATAACTCCACATAACTTTAAGTCTTACGTGGAATTCCTCTACGTCTTAAATCTTTTCCGATTTCTATTCCTCGAGGTTCGCATGCGATAGAAATTATAAACTTATTGAAATATCCAATTGCTATACAGTAACCCAGACTGTTTACATGAACTACATCCCTTCATCAAAAAATACTCTCCACACAAATTTCTCCTGTACTACTTTACGACTGGCTTCCTGTCGTTCTCTACTCTAAGCTGAGCAAAAATTGAATAAAACATCCTTTGAGCATTTCATAAAAATACTATATCAAGACATGAGCTCACCCACAAATAATGGTTCTTATGGATAAGCCCTACAACATCAGACTCTGGGATGCAATAAGTGGGTCTTGTGATAATGTCACGTAGCAAACCAAAAATTGAATTTACTGCTCTTCATTGACACTTTAGAACTTTTTTCCTCCTAGCTTACTACAGCAACATCTTGTCTCTCGCATAATAAACCAAAAATAATGTACTCATCCTTACCTCCCATGTATGGTGAAAGAACGAAACCACTTTTTAGTATATCATGCTTCCCAATATCCCTTCGCGTTGGTACCGCTTAGCGATACTAACTATATCACATCCTGCGTTTTTTTGTAGCAGTTGTAACTAATGGAGAATGGTCGATAAGTTCAACTGTTCAAGATAAATAGGAATACTGAATGATTTAGTTAGTGAATAATTTGGCACAATTTATTAAATTTAGCTTTTTCTCTAAGTATAAAACGCTTCTACTATTCCAGTCACATGCATCCGCCGTCTGGTAATACATTTGCATGCTCGATTTGGGCTTATATCTCTATTCCTATATTGTACCTTGCTCATAGGACGCACATTAGATAGACTACTAAGAGGAAATTTATGCACTCGCGTACCACACCTTTACGACGCCTTCGGTAGCACAATAGGTGCTGTATCTGCCGCACGCTGACCCGACAGTTTCAGTACGTTGGCGAAGATCTTTACCCCGACAATTACCGGAGCGTGTACTACTCCATGCTAGTATGCGAAATTGATGGTGACGTTCCATCCTTCTTCCTCACCATGAACCTCTGTTTGGTCGTGTAAATTCTAACCTCTCATTCTTCTTCCAGATTTCCTTAGCCGGTAGAGTAGATCAGCTTAATACCGTGCCTCAAACTTTTAAAGCCCCACGCTTACATTGTACGCTCATATTGCTAAACCTTTCGCGCCTAGGAGGGTATAACTTTTACTGTGAGCCCACCATTAAGCTGAACCCCGTCCTACTCGAACTTAGCCCCGTTAGCCCTACTGATTTGAAGTGTGTTTTCGCCCGTTGACTACGGGTTGAGTGGAACTTGCACAACTGTAAAAATATATAAATCCGGATTAGGAGAGTATCGCGGCTCTCGTGCAGCACAATAATGAGAATTTAATCCTATAGTTGCCCCCCGCATCCAAAACATCATTCAGATATATCTCCATAGAAAATCGTAGCAACCCTGTCTCTACTGTTCAAATCTCCTACTACCACTTCAGCACTGACTCATCCCATTGTTGCGGCATTTACAATCCTATACCTATTGAATTCTCACTTACCTTTTTCAAAAACATTGTACTAAAGTAATTTTATCTACCTTCCTCATGAGACATTCTCAGGAGCGTCACACATCACTATCAGGAAGTCTTGACATTAGCTCATGGTCTGTATCATAACAGATACTCTTCATCCTCTCTTCCATCATGTACCAATAGCATAGATGCTCGCAGTCTACTCCTCCGCTGTACGTTTTATTTCGTTTCTCCACATCCAATCACTTATAACAGCATTTCATCACTATCAACCAAATTCGTTTTTTCCATTACCTTGCACACATTCTCATATTGCTTACTTTCATCCACTTTATGGGGTCGCATTGAATTCCGACCCCCTCCAGATTCTATCAAACTGCGAACGTGTTCCATACATTAACTTCTTTTATCTTGTTGCTCCACTGCACCTATGCTGTCCTACGAATCTAACGTGCCTCCACATCTCTCTACCTTTCATGTGCATATTCCTTTCTAAATCACGATGGTATACTCGTACTTCTGAATAAATTTACTATTCCGGTTTATGGATCTATTCAGCTATTCTACATAACACATTACTTTCGGTGAAATGTACATAGCACTTGAAAAACCTCAATTTCTCTCATAAAACTTCCCTTCTCATTAACACCATACCTCTCTTCCGACTGCCATTTATCATTTAGCTATGTGGACTTGTATTCTTTCGATATTATAAGTGTTTGAGCACCTAAAAGTAACAAAGTCAATTCGGCCAATCTATTATCCCGTCCTATATTCCACTAACACACTACACAAACACCTTACTGAAAGTAATATATCGCAAAAACGCTTCACTGTCACAATGTTCTAGGCCAATAGCTTTCTATTAATGCCACTAATCCACCGTATACATTGGAGATTACTTGAGTATTAGACTGCGGAGACTGTCTTATTATCCTATAGGACGTTTCTCCAGTACTGCTCCAGTATACTAAGGTGCCTCATTTCTACCCCTTGTATGAAAATAAGAGCTGCTCGCATTAATCTGGGATTGGGGACTTTATATGAGTGTGTTCTACACCGTAATTGGATAGGGTAGGATATTCATAAAAGGTGTCCAAAGGCTTTATGAATAAGATTTTTCTGAGTATTTGTTTCCAAAGGTCTTAGCGATCTGGAACCATCGGTTAGATTTCTTTATGCGAGAGGCGACAACTGTATGATCAAGGTGCCTAACCTACTCTTATTCGCTAATCATGGAATGTGGCATATATACCCATCAGAGGGGCAGCCTAGCATCAGAGGAAATAGAAGCTTATCACGGTCTTGATGTATGATCTAACACTCACAACATTTTTATACGCTGCTTCTAAGGTATTATATTCACTTTTATGGCAGTCTCGTGATCTGAACACAATGTGAAGTTTTGTGTTTGGATTAGGTAAGGATTACTCCGCTAGTGTTCACCGCTAAACTTAGTTGACTCTAATAACTTTCTCTCATATGCTCCAATCACTATGTTACTGAGTTGAGATAATTTTCATTTTCCACTTATCTTGATCTGTGTTTTACTATTACGAATATTCTAATTCATACCACTTCAAAGGCACTGGATCTTTAGTCCATTAGGCTAATTTACTTGTAGTTATGTAATGATTGTGAAGTGACGTGCAACACCCTCCTATTGAAAGGGTAATATTGTCATACCCTATATTAATATCTGTGATATCAGATGAGTTACATTAGTATTGTTTCATAATTCTATAATAAAATTAACAAATTAATAGTAAATTAAAATATAAATAAAAAGCATTATTATTTATTTATTTCACTAGGATAGAATATGGTACGGTTATCAAATATCATTTAACCAGTAAACTATAATGAGTTTTAATCATTCACTAAGTTCAAGAATAATTCTATATAAATATTTTGATTTCTAATTAATCGGCAAAACATATAATACTAGGCTAGAAATTTTGCTCCTAGTAATGTACAAACATGACATATTTAAAGAAAAATACATATTTTTATACCTCAATTTTAATAAATACATGATCGTCTATTCAAGCTTTATATAATATCACATTAGAGTAAATCGATAATTTTAATTAAATATCGTCTCCATAAAAATAATATTACTCATTCTTCTCACTATAATAAAATCTATACGCCATAAGTATCATAAGTATGTAGTTGCAAAGAAACTAAATAAAACAATAGTTACCAGAATACAAAATCATTTCTTACAAGGTGTAACTAAAAATAAATATATTACTAATAATAATAATCAAGTATAAATAATTAATATATATAATTATATATTTATATTAATATTTATTGAGAACTATATTACGTTATTAAGAAAAAGATACGCTTAATATTATTATATTAATATAATACTTATTATGAGTTAGTAATACACTTACTTAATAATACTATATATTATATACTTTACTTTTATCTATAGTTTACTAAATTTATGATTACTAATTTTAAGAGTCTCTTACTTCTTTATTAGTTATTATTAAAGAGAAGATAATATATAATGTATAATAAATCGATTTAAAGCTGATAGTATTATCAACGCGAGCACATCAAGCTTAAATGCACTTTATACGCGCAAAGGAGTCCTTGAATGGGACTCTTTATGGTCCCCCACTCTGATCATAGTTTCAAAACAGATACTAACAGGAACATAAAATTTTATATAATAGCGCTATTATACACTTAAAATGACAAAGTATAATTGCGCAGAAAGTTATAAGAGATAATCAGAATTTACATACAATGAAGTAATCACTGAGCTGTGTCTTTTTCTAGCTGAACAATAAAAAATACTCAGCGTATTTCAAAATTAGTAGTACTTCTTGAATAACTAAATTGAAAACCCAATTCCACAGAAACATTACTGACATCAAATATTAGACAATTTACAAGTAATTTATTTGAAGATGTGTAAGCTAGCATTAATACTTACAACTTGCAGTAGTATTGAATTTTTATATGTACCTAAGAATTAAACATATTCACATAAAAACAATCAAACATCCTACTACCGGAATAACCAACTAAGAACGATTTTTATATATTACCATTAGAAAATGTTAGGATTTTAATATCTGCTAATAATATTATAGATATATTATTATAATTTTCCTTTAATTTATAGATTAATTTAGTGTTGAATGTTGATTAATAGTAAAAAAAATGAAGAGACTTAACTGTTTTCCATCCCGATATACTGTGTTGCACGTTCTACGAAAAAGCACAATGAAGGGTGCATCCTTTCCTAAAGATAATTGCTATTATTAGATAAAATGAATGGCCATCTAACCATGCAACAATCTCCCCATAAATAATACGCATAATATATGAATGATAAATTTTACTTATGTAGCTAGAGTCACATGTCCAACTATATTATTAAACTTACCTTCGATTTCAATATTGATAAACTTTAATTTTACCTTGTTTAAATTAAGGAAGGAAGAAAGGAAGTTTTCAAAAATTAATAAAGGGACTTTGATATTAGATAGCTACCATTCTTCCGAGAAGTGAACTTCTTAATTTAGAAGAAATAGATGAGATCTAAGCCTCAACTACTTTCTTCCTTTTTCCTTCTGGCTATTACAACCTAAAAATATCAAACAAAAACATTTACTATGTCATTCTCGTCCAAAAGTGTTCCTTAAGATTACATTAGTTGAAATACTAATTAGAGTATCATTAAAAATTTATATACCAATTTTAATGTAAGAACATGAGTTATTTATAACAAACACCTTTCTATTTCTAAGACAAATATACACTTCTCATTTTTTCTTTAATAAAATCTCATTTTTAATACTACTTTTTATTTATTCAACCGATATGTGATGGAGTAGTTAGAATAGAATAATAATTGCCGTTTAACATCAGTTGTCCTGTCGATATATATCGTAGACTAGCTAAACTATAATGTGAATTGATTTATAGTAAATGATGGGTTGTGAATATATTTATCTTGCTCAATATTTTTGATATTACTATATATTTTTTTCAGTATTAAAATATCTGTGGGAAGGTAAATCTTAATGCCTTCAATAAGAAGAATTTAGTCGTTAGTTATCTACTACGACCGTTTATAAACGGCGTTGACTATACTTTAAGTTCGGTCAATATACATTGTTAAATTTTCTAATTGAATACCTAATATGTACTTCATAACATGGATTAGATGAAAATAAATAGTTTAGAGAGAATAGAAATATAGGATTAAAGATCTGTACTATATTTATTCGTAATATAGCAATATACTTATCTTTATGCTCAGCTGTGTAATGAATATAACAAAGGTATTTCGCCTTACAAAAGTTCTATGAGGGATGACTGTTTATATATATATAGTGATGAAATAATTATATTGTGTTATCCATGATGTAGTTCGGGTGGATTATAGAATCGGATCTAGAGTAATATAATTCAAATGAGGATCATCGTACTCTAATGAATAATAATATATATGATATAGGATAATTGCTTTATTGAATTGTTATTATTTATTAGTATAGAAGATAGCTATTGTAATATTTGTGTGTTATGAAGTTAGCTACATGGTAAATATTCTAATGTAGAATTTTTAAATAATTATTATTAAATATTGAAATAAGGTAATAACCGATCATATACCAATTTAGCGACCACATTCCTATTACTAATAATACTTTTAAAGTATATTGT
>JABUQX010035741.1:0-12500 GCA_015478945.1 Trachelipus rathkii | reverse complement strand
TATATATTATATAAATATTCGATGATATATATATATCGAGTCCATATAATCTATATATATATATATTAATCCAAAATATATGTAAAAATTATAAATATATCTATATATGCAAATATTTAAATATGTATATAAATATAATATATATATAATTATATATATAATAATATTTAATATATATATATAATATATAATATATTATATATATATCCAGGGTTTTGCGGTTTCAAGTACAAGGACTGTACTTGTAGATTACATGTAAGTATAATTTAGGTGTAGACGTACTTGATACTTGCTACTTGCAGTTTTCTAAAACCACTTACTTGTACTTGTACTTGTACTGAGCCTTGTTGTACTTGGTACTTGTGCTGTTGGTACTTGCAAGTTACTTTTGGCCATATTTAACTTGCCCAATATTTTATTTTCTTTTAATCATTTTCCTACGAATTGCATATTATTATTTTTTATAGAATGTATTCTAAATTAAATTCCATTTATTGAATGTAAAGTATGTCATATTATAATATATATATTATATATATAATATATATATATATATATATATATAGTATATATATATATATAAATATAATATATTATAATATATATATATATCATCATTCATCAACCACCTTTTTTCCCCCCAAGACTGGGGTAAGGTGCGTAACATGTACAGAAAACAGAAAAAGTAGTAGAAGAATATGACACAAGTCGGGAAAAAAAAAGGGGGAAAAAAAGCCCAGCCTTACTGCCCCTTTATACCTTTTTAGTGGGAACTCGCCGCCACAGAAAATCCACCCTAGAGCTTTCCACGGGAGACCGCTACGGACCCTCACTATGGCATACTCGCCAAATTGGGTTTCATCCCTGGCCTCAGGTGGACCACAACCCATACACCCTCACAAAAAACCTATGCCATTTGTGTTTACTCTATTATGCACTGTTTTTCTCGCCCCTGGCCAAAAAACTCACATTTCACTCCTCCAGACATTTTTGCGGACTCAATCCACTTTTTTCTATCGGTCTCCCAGCCGGTCATTTCCCAACACACTCACCACTATACATCCGCTTAACCAACCGGACTATCATCCATTCTTTCCACATGACCAAAACACCATCTTAAACATACTTTCATTTTATTCTCTCATTTATCCTTTTCTTTTCATACCATACTTACAACTCTGGTAATGCGTCATTCCTCATTTATCCAATCTTCTCACACCTAACAACCCCTTAAGATTGTCCACCTAAACACATTGTACTTTAGATCTATACCTCTTTATTCAGACCATAGTCTTACTACTATAACATTTAACACAGGTAACAACAACTTACCATCACGCAAGACAACTAGCGCACTCAAGACTTAGTCTCTTTACATCACAAGAATTTAATTGCCCCAGCCTCCTTCCTGCAATTCACAACATACCTACAACACTCGGCATCATCCGTTCCCTTTGTCCAACAATATATATCCTAAATTGTGTAAACTCAGTCACTGTGTCCAGCTGCTCACCATCTAGCATAACTTCACACGGAGGACTGTCCTCCCACTTGTTTTTTCATAAACCATAACCTTACTCTTATCTGAGTTTACCTTTAAAACCCATCCTTTTACACACCCTCCAAATCTTCTACCAAATCCTCTCAAACTCTCTTCAGATTCACCTCAAAAAAATATATATATAGGCCCTATATATATATATATATATATATAATTATATATATATATATATATATTATAATATATATATATATAATATAATATTATAATATATATATTATATATATATTATAGGCAGATGGTTGATTCACTGGATTTGGAAATGTTTATAACAAAACGGGTTTATGGAGGGTATAGTTCGAGCGATTGGAGGAAGTCAAATATTAGTAACCTTTTATATAAGGGTAAAGGAAAAGGGTAAACTGTAAGTATATAGGGTAATTAGTTTATGAGTGTTGTAGCATAGATTATAGTATGGATATTTGTGTACGAAAGAGTGCGGTTCGAATGAGGTTTGAAGAAACTAATTTGGGAAGGAATTAAGGTGCGTTAGAGGTGGTAGGATGGATGTGTGAATCAAATCTGTACATTGAAAACAAATATGATTGGGTAATGATGGGAGGAACAAGAATAAAATCTGTATTTAGATTTATGGATGTTGCAACAGGCGTATAATAGGATTAATAGGGGAGCTCTATGGCAGGTGTTAGGGATATGGTGTTGGTGGTGTAAGCTTCTGGAATATAGAATCAAAAGTATGTCATGACGATAACTGAAGCGTGTGTGTTTAAGAATAAATATGTAGTTTCGAAAGTGATTATTTTAATATTAATAGCGGAGGGAGACAGGTATGTGTGTATGTCTCTTGCAATATCCAATCTGTATTATGGATGAGGTTAATGAAAAAGAAATTAGAGGTAGGTGGTGACAAGATTTAGAGTTAGAATGAATGGAGAATTGTATGAAAGGGAGGATTCCCTACCTATATATGAGGATGATTTGGTTTGTGTGTGGCGAATCTGAAAAGAGACGTTTGAGAGAACTAGTATGAGCAGATTTGTAGGGTGTTGTAAAGCAAAAAGGGTTTGAAAGTAAACGTATAGATAAGAGTAAGCGTTTGATGGTTGTGAGTGTGAGGACAGTCCTCAGTGTGAAGTTTGTTAGATGGTGAGCAAGGCTGGAAAAAGTGTCTTGATATTTAAATATTAGAATTACATGTTAATGAAAAGGGAAAAGCGAATGATGGATGATGAGAGGGAGTAGGAAAATTGTAAATGTCACTAATTGGCTGCGTTGCAATTAAATCGTTGGTGGATGTGTAAAGGGACCTAAGTGTTGATGTGCACTAGGGTTCTTACATTGAGGGTATTGTTTTATTACACCGGGTTAATGTATTAGTAGTGGGGACTATTGGCTCGTGGAATAAGAGGTAATCAGATCTAAAATTACGAATGTGCTTGTTCAGATGGAACAATCTTAGTGAAGTGTTAGGTGTGAAAAGAAATGATATAAAATGAGATGATGAACGTATTAGAGAGTTGTTTGCTGTGGGGGATTGGGGTAAATGAGAGAAATAAATGAAAGTACGTTGAAGTGGTTTTGGTCTTGTGGAAAGGATGGATGACAGACGGTCGGTTAAACGGTTGTACATGTAAGTGCTGTTGGAATCGACCAGATGGAAATAGAAGAAGGAAAAAGTGGATGAAGTTCAGAAAAGAAATCCTGGAAGAGAGAAATTGTTGAGTTTGGCAGAGGCGGAGAAGAAAGGGCGCTAACAGGATCGTGAAGAATGGTGGTTTTGTTGAGGAGGTATGGTTGTAGCCCACCTGGCCAAGGAATGAACCCCAACATTGACGAGAGGTCATAGTTGAAGAGTCAATCGCGGTCCCGTGAAGCTCTAGGTGGATTTTTCTGACTCACTAATTGGTATAAAGGGGGCGTTAAGGCTGGCTTTTCTTTTCTACTTGCTCATATTATATTCTTCTACTATTTTTATTTTTCCGGTATATGTTACGCAACCTTGCTCCAGTCTTGGGAGATAAGATATGTGACGTCACTTCTAGCACATACGAAATGTGATTGATAATATATATATATATATATTATAATATATATAATATATATATATATATATATATATATATATATATAGTATATATATATATATATAATATATATATATATATATATATATATAATATATATATATATATATATAATATAAAATTTATATATTATATATATAAAATATATTATATATATATATATATATTTATATATATATATATATATATATATATAATATATAAATATATATATATAATATATATATATATATAATAATATATATATTATAATATATAATATACTATAATATATGCAAGTTTTCATAAAGTACTATGCGTACTTTCTGTACTTAACAAATTCTAGAGTATTGTACTTGTACTTGTACTTGAACCAATTCTAAGTATTGTACTTTACTTTGTACTTGAAAAAATGGTTACTTGAACCCAAACCCCTGATATATATATATATATATATAATAATATATAATATAATATATATATATAATATTATATATATATATATATATAATATAATATATTGATATATATATATATATATATATAATAAACTGTGGTTAATTCTATTTCTACTATGGATGGCAATTCTACAATAACTTTTTTTTGTGTTTATGCATTACACAGCCGCCATTGACATAATATATATATATATATATATATATATATATAATATATATATATAATATATTATATATATATATATATATATATATAATATATATATATATATATATAATATATATATATAATATATATATATATATATTGTATAATAATATATATTATATATATATATATATATATAATATATATATAATATGTTTATATAATATTATATATTATATAATATATAATATATATAGTATATATTATATTATAATATATATATATATATATATATATTATTTTATTAGTTATTATTGTTATTGTATTATTATTATTATTATTATTATTATTATTATTAATCTATTATTATTATTATAATTATTATATTATTATTATTATATTATTATTATATTAATTATTATATTATTATCCTAAATTATCATTATTATCAATTATATTATATTATTAATTATTATTATTATATTAATTATTATTATTATTATTATTATTATATTATTATTATATTATTATTATTATTATTATTATTATTATATTATATTATTATTATTATTATTGTTATTATTATTATTATTATTAAAAACTTAAGGTCTCGATTCTTCTATTCTAAAAAACGGCCATACGGCTCATCGAAAAAAATAATTTAATTAAAAATGATTTTTAAGCTTACTTTTCAGCTTTTTTTTTTCCTCTATCGGAAAATAATTAACAAGAAATTATTGGCTAAAAATTCGATTTTTTTTGTTACTCACTTTTCGAACTTTCTCTTAATTTCTCTCTTCCCCCGTTTTTGTTATTATTATTATATTATATTATTAATATTATTATTATTTATATATTATTATTAGATTATTATTATTTCATTATATATTATTATTATTATATTATTAATTGTCAAGTAGTAGTAATGTAGTCAGTAATAGTAGTAGTTGTAGTTTTAATAACAATCAGGCCAGTAGTAGTAGTAGTAGTAGTAGTAGTAGTAGTAGTAGTAGTAGTAATTTAGGACAGTAAAATAAAAACAACTTAAGATCTGGTATATATTATGGGTACCCCAATGCCACCCAATTTAGTTACTTATATAACCTGTTTTATTAATGGAATAATAATAAAATAATAATAATAATAATAATAATAATAAAATAAATAATGCAAAATAATATTAAATTAATTAATAATAAATAACAATAATATAATAATAATTAATGAATTAAATTAATAATAAATGAATAATAATAAATAGATAAAATAAATAATAATAAAGATAATAATAAAATAATAATAATAACTAATGGAATAAATAATAATAATTTATAATATAATTAATAATAATATATGAATAAAATTATTAATAATAGTTGAAAGGAGAGTGAATTAAATATAACTGAAATAAATATAATAATTAATATATTAATAATAAAATAATAATAATAATAATAAAAAATATAATCATAATCATAATAATAATATAAATCAATCGTTAGATATAATAATAATTAATAATAATCCATAAAAATAAATAACTAATATAAATAATAATAATAATATAAAACAATAAAATAATATATCAATGATAAAATAATTAATAATAGTAATAGATAATTAAGAGAGAGATTGAGTTGAACAACCAGTGCACATAAATATGCACATAAAGAGGCAACCATAGAACTTCTTGTTATCCAAATACGTCATTCTCCAAAGTGGATCGACGCTTTAGACAAAACAACACTTGCCGATAACTGTGAAATCCAGCACAGCAGCGCCACACAACAATTAGACTACACGTCACAAACAAGCTACGTCCATATCATTCCGCATAATAGCACTTTATGTATTCAGCTTATAATGAATAATCAATAAGCGGAAATTACTATATATAATAATCGTTATTATATATATATATATTTATTTATACTTTATGATATATAATATATAGGATATGTATATATATATTAGTACAATATGATATACATTATATATAATAAATAAATATAATTAATTAGTAATTATATATATATAAATATAATTATTTATGTTAATTAATAGTGTATGTAATAAATATTATATTACGCTACTGTTTTCTTTTTGAAATCTTTAATTATTATGTATATTATGTTAATAAACAAATCCTTTTATTAATCTTTAATTTATTCCCTGTCACTACCAGCAAATCTTTATTAATTTTAGTTGAATAATTCTAATAGCGTTACAAGGTTTAATGTCCCAGAAAAGTCAAATAATATTTTATGATAAAAATATATATAATATAATTACTAAGTGAGGGAGAAACAATTCGTCTTCTTCTTCTCTTCTTCTTCTTCTTCTATACTATAAATTATATATATACTATATATATATATATTATATATATATTATATATATAATAATTAATAAAATATATATATAATATATATATATATATATATATATATATTATATATATATATATATAATATATAGGGTTATCGGTCTCAAAATAATATACTAACACTTTAAAGTCTATACAAAAAGTCTTTTATATAATGTCAAAGTCATTAGATTGGTGAAGGGCCCTAATACCGCACTTCTTCTAAATATATATAAAAGACTTAAAAAAAAAATTCTATTCTATCCTGATAACGCGAACCAATGGAGTCGCAAACGACACGAAACAGTTCATTTGAAATGTCGCGACATTGTCTTTCGATTTCCAATTTCAATGCGATTTTATTCGTTCTGGTTTATGAGCGATAAACTCTGTCCTTGAGGTATGTAATCCCCATAGAATTAGAAAGAAGGTTATTGGGCGTGAGATCTGTGGGAACGCGCCGGGTATTCATACTACCCCTATTCGGTCCGAATTCATGTTGTTTTTTGGAAATTGCTGCCATCGAGGTGAGCTCTCTTACATCGCGATGTGGTAGTGGAGGACGGTGCTCCATCTTGCTGAAAGTAAATCACGTCGTTATCATCAAACATCTCGTCAATGTGTGAACCGACCGACTCCTGCAGCAAGGTTAGATACCTGTCCCTATCGACCGCTCCGTTAAAAAAAGACGGCCCTATGATGCCCAATGCTGAAATCACACACCACACAGGTACCCCTGGTAGGTTTAAATAGTGTTCAGCTTTAACATGGGGGTTTACAGGACCCCAGTAGGTACAATTATGGCTGATTAATCGCAGTCCATTTAATTTAAAGGTGTCTCATCGGCTCCAGACAATTTTGTGTGGAAAACTCTGCATCTCTGGCACATTTAGCCAGGTACCATTCACAAAATTGAAGTCTCCGGTCCGGATCGTCTTCATTGAGAGCATGGAGTAGTCTTGGTATGTAGCATTTCCAGCGTAGACACTTCAAGATCGATGACCGCTATTCTTTTGAATGTGTGTTCTCCCAAGCCGTTTGTCGTAGAGATGAAGATTTTCTGTGGGACCGATTGAGGGGTTTCCTGCTACCTGCTCTTCCTTTGCAGGGTTGGTGGATGTCCGTGGTCATCCAGAACGTTTCTTGGTGATGTTGTGAACGGTCCATCCTTGCTTCAAATTTTTATCTCTGATTGCGGGCAGGGTGGGTCCGGATGCGTTTGGTCGGTTTATCGAACTCCCTTCTGAACCGTCTTTGCACTTCCGTGGCGTTTTCCGGTGGTCCAATAGCATTTAAGGACAAACTTTTTCTCTTCAAAGCTAAGTTGATCTCCTGCACCATTCTGTTACAGTAGTTACACCTGAAAAAACAAAAAAGCAGTCAATGTGTTAGTAAATTTTTTTGAGACACCCTGCTATATATTTTTTTTTTTATAAAATATATATATATATATATTATGATTATATATTATATAATATTATATATATATATATATAATTATATTAATATATATATATATAATATATAATTATATTATATATATATAATATATATATATATATATATATATATATATATATATATATTCCATAGAAAATAAGGAAAACATACTTTTGGTTTTTTTGTAAAAGGTTTCTTAGGCTAGGCGACTGTGAAAAACCACAAAAAAAGGTGAATCTCTAGCGATGGCAATACTATGAAGGTATGAAATAAATAGCGACTTTACTGAGTTGGGCAAAATATGATGGTGCCAGCCAGCAATTGAAGAGAAGTTTTAGAGGTGTTCATGCCTGTCGATAACATCCAGCTGCATTGTCTCTTCATATGCTGTTCACATATCATTTGAAAAACAACATATTAAAAACTCTATTGGCACAGTGAAAGCAACTGGTCGCTATTTTAGGTCAACTATTTAAATAGGAAAAATAGGAATAATTTTTTTTTCAGAGTCAAAACATGCAAAACTAATAGGAATGTGCGAAGTAAGATGGGTGGAAAGTTGAGATTGATTGTTACGATTTAGACAGATTTTTAAAACAATTATCGAAGCCTTTAGAGGAGCTTGATATGCGCGTCAGGATAATTTAACCTTATTAAAAAAAAACTCAAGCCTTTTTTTTTTAATCTGTAATCAGAGCTAATTTGTTATAAGTTTATTATTACTTCATATTTTATTTTCCTTCACTTTTTTATTTTGTACTACATTGCAGTTTCAATCAGCAATAGTGACAGCCACTGCTTTTAATCATAATGAAAATTTGATGATTATTTTGAAGGATTTCCGTGACAACATCGATAAAAAAATTTCAAGCATTTTGGAAATTGCAACGGAACTTCTGTTTTCTGTTAATAAAAAAGGGGTGGTTCTTTGTGACCTGGTTGCAAGTTTGTGCAACCACCACTATAGTACAAAGAGCAACTAGCGTACACTGTTATTTATTAGTTTTTATTCCTTAATTATTTAATAGGGTTTAATAAGTTAAATTGTATTCGAACTAGACGCAATTTAATGTAAAAAAAATATCATACAATTTTGATTAGTTATTCAAAGAGTTTGCAACGCATGATTTATGTATTACGGAGGAGAGGAATGTGTAAGTGCAAATCGAGCCCGAGCGCTTTTATAACGACAATTTTGTTTGCAAACAGAAGCCAAACATTATTTCTTTAAAGTGTACGAAACATTTTGAAAAGAATATTATAAATTTTTTTTATCTTTCATTTTTATTTTTATATTTTTTCATTTCAAACTAAATGGCTGTGCAGAAAGACATTTTTGGTAAGCTAACAGAAAATTTAAAAATTTATAATCTTTTAAGATGAAATGGTTTACGGTATATAACTAATTTATTAATATATATATATATATATATATATATATTATATATATATATATATATTATATATATATATATATATAATATATATATATATATATATATATATATATATATTGAAGCTTTATATATATATATATATATATATATATATATATATATATATATATATATATATATAATATAATATAATAAATAAAATATATTATATAAAAAAAAAAATATATAATATATATATATATATATATATATATATATATATATATATATTATATATATATATATATATATATATATATATATATATTATATATATATATATATATATATATATATATATATATATATATATATATATATATATATATATATATATATATCTGGGATCGAACCACCGCATGTTGCGACTGAGAACGATATACTCGATGCTCTACCACTGAGTCATCCTCTAACCCAAAAAAGTTAGATTCAAGAACAGCTTTAAGCGAACGAGCTCCCGTCAAGGCGACATCACCAGGTTTTCACCCTGTCCTTCCCCCGTTCCCAATATTTTTAAATTATTATACATTGCATAACCGCAATTAATAAGTTTGTAAACAAAGAACAATAATAGGAAGATAAAGAAAACATGCCTTATCTGGGATCGAACCACCGATGTTGCGAATGAGAACGATATACTCGATGCTCTACCACTGATGAGTCCTCTAACCCAAAAAAGTTAGATTCAAGAACAGCTTTAAGCGAACGAGCTCCCGTCAAGGCGACATCACCAGGTTTTCTTGAATCTAACTTCTGTTAATTATTTTTGTTTGTTTATTGTGATGGCAGAATACCGCAATTAATAAGTTTGTAAACAAAGAACAATAATAGGAAGATAAAGAAAACATGCCTTATCTGGGATCGAACCACCGATGTTGCGAATGAGAACGATATACTCGATGCTCTACCACTGATGAGTCCTCTAACCCAAAAAAGTTAAGATCAAGAAACAGCATATTAAGCGAACGAGCTCCCTCAAGGCGACATCACCAGTTTTCACCTTGTCCTTCACCCGTTCCATATTTTAAATTATCTATACATTGCAAAACCGCAATTAATAAGTTGTAAACAAAGAACAAATAGGAAGATAAAGAAAACATGCCTCATCTGGATCAACCACCGATGTTGCGAATGAGAACGATATACTCGATGCTCTACCACTGAGCCATCCTCTAACCAAAAAAGTTAGATTCAAGAACAGCTTTAAGCGAACGAGCTCCCGTCAAGGCGACATCACCAGGTTTTCACCTTGTCCTTCCCCCGTTCCTAATATTTTAAATTATTATACATTGCATAACCGCAATTAATAAGTTGTAAACAAAGAACAATAATGAAAAGATAAAGAAAACATGCCTTATCTGGGATTATCTTACCATTATTGTTCTTTGTTTACAAACTTATTAATTGCGGTTATGCAATGTATAATAATTTAAAATTGATTATTGGCGAGCAGAGCTCACCAAATTTGCATTTTACGTTGTTGTTTAATGTACCCCCGTTTTGGGGTGTTCAATCACCCTTAGATATCTGATACAGAAAATCTGGTTCTAGTTCGTAAACATATAAACATATAAAATGACACTTCATATGTCGTTTTGGTGGTCACACAACTAAATTTTCGACCGCTATGCCCACTGCGGGGTCTCCGTAGGGTGTATGTATATATTTGTATATAAATTTATATTAATATATTTATTTTTAACTTTTTTCCCGATGCATCTTAGTCAAAACTTACTTTATGGGTCAGCAGCCCCCTCCGGGGAGTGCAGGGAATTGAAACCTCGTTTCTGCACAAAAGGGTCGAAAAAATAGTCTCATAAAAAAAATATTAATAGTATATAAAACAGATAATAATAATACTAGCTTAAATTTTATTATAAATTGTTAATTTAGTTGTGAGACTATAAATTACTTATTGATATATTTTTTTACTATACTCACCGCGCGCATGAGTGAATAAATGAAATAAAAAAAAGGCAACTTTAAAATTAATAGTTATCATGTTATAGGATAATAAATCGCAAATGTTTTTTGTAATAAGACATATAATAATAAGATTTTATATAAGAATTGTAAAATATAAATAAAATGGTACCTTATCAGAGAAGGGTATTGAAAATTTACCTAAAACTATATATATATATATATATATATATATATATATATATATATATATATATATATATATATAATTATATTATATATATATATATATATATATATATATATATATATATATATATATATATATATATATATATATATATATATATATATATATATATATATATATATATATATATATATATATATTATATATATATTTACATATATATATATATATAAGAGTTATATATATATATATATATATATATATATATATATATATATATATATATATATATATATATATATATATATATATATATATATGTATATATATTTATATATTTGTATATATATATTGTGCGAGGTAGTGTTTCAAGAACCTCACAAAGCTAGCGTAGTTTCGGAAGTTTACTAATCACAAACTGTTATATATATATATATATATATATATATATATATATATATATATATATATATATATATATATATATATAATATTGCAAAATTATGTTAGGTTAGTTAGGTTAGGTTAGGTTAAGTTACGTACCTAACCTAACCTATTTATTTCAAAGAAAAACTGTTAAAGTTGCCATTAAAAATGTAAGATATTGTCGTACAGTTATTTCATGAGTGTGACATATCAATTTTGCTATTGAAAAATATATGTAATTAATTTTTTTTTTTTTATTATTATTATTATTATTATTATTATTATTATTATTATAATTAATTTTTTTTTTTTTATTATTATTATTATTATTATTATTCATGAAACTTTTCATTTAATAAAGTTCTTTGAAAAGTCTATAACTTTTTCGGTACTAAAGTGCAAATTGACCTATATATATATATATATATATATATATATATATATATATATATATATATATATATATATATATATATATATATATATATATATATATATATATATATATATATATATATATATATATTTA
>JABUQX010035740.1:32500-39601 GCA_015478945.1 Trachelipus rathkii | reverse complement strand
AACAATCACCCAACCTCCCTACCTTCCATATCTATTGATCTATCTTATCTAGATCATGAATCATTGATCTATGATACAATCATATTTGGTAAAAATAACATAAAAAATTAACTCTCATATTCATATATCAACAGCCAACGAATAAATACTAGATAAACAAAGGTTTCACATCAATAAGCTAAATATCATTCACCCTTAAGAATAAAACAAAAAAACAAAAAACCTAACATAGCTTACAAAAGGATGTTAAACTATAACATTTAGCAAATTCCTACTTAGACAACAGTAAGAATAAATACCAAGCGAAACGTAAGGCGATACACTGGTCAAGGCATATCTCTAACATATCCATGTAATTTAACAAATGTTAATATTATCAAAAAATTTACAAGAACCTACCAACTTCATACTCCCCCAACGAATAAATGCTAACAACAAAGTTTTCACATTAAAGCTGACATAACATAAGTTGAGCTAAGAACATAACAAACCTACCCACACCTATACACGAAAAACGCTAACAAAAACAAAGTTCACCACAAACAACAGTAAAGTAGCTAACATTGCTGAGCAAAACTATCCTAGTCACACTTTTTCAAGTATATCCTAACATTCCAATTAATTAAATGACAATAATAATATCAAACTTAACAAAATGTTATCATAAACCTAACCTAGCTATATACAGCCCAATTATATTATATTAATATTATTTATATTTTTATTATTATATATTATATATTATTATTATATTATATATATTATATATATTATTATTTTTATATTATTATATATATTAATTATCATTTAAATATAATTATATATACATTTAAATATTTTTAAAATTAGTATTATTATTATGAATAAGATTTTCCTTCCTGTTAGATCATAAAAGATTCGAGTCGAAGCGAAGGAATAAACCATCTACTGAGAAAATTAGAATAAACTTGGAAAGCACGCAACACGCATCATACAGAGAAAATTTGGCAACACAGCACAGCCAAAGTTCGGGGCATAATATCGAGCCTATCATCGCATAGGCAAAACTTAGCTGAACCGTTTTATCATATCTATAACATAACAATATAATGAACATTACATATAATATAAACTATAACCTAAATAAACTAATCACACGACAAAACTAAAAATGCAACACAACAAAGTGCTCACATCAATAAAAGATAACTCATAGTTACCTGAACTAAGGTAACCATAGAGTTTAACAAACCTGAAAAATAAACCCTTGCACCACACACACACACACACAATCATACGTAGGCATATTAATACAGACTTGTATAATTATATATTATTATATATTATCCAGTAATAATTCCATTAGCATACAGTATCATATTATTATTATATTATACATATTATATATTATTATTATTATTATTATTATTAATTATTATCATTATTATGATAATATTATTATTATTATTATATTATTATATATATATATTATTATATATTATTTATTAATTCTTCCACATAGAATTCAAAAACACAAATAACCTAACAACTACCGACTGCTGATCACTAGAATATTGTTCGGTAATATGTCATCTACGTCACATCTAAACATTACGCAATCTAGGAAGCTCAAGGTGAAAATCAGCAAACTGTATTCTATGACTTCACTGGGACTTTCAATGTGGGCTTTAGGCTTTTAATTTTGAATTCTATTGGAAGCAATAAAATAAAATAAAGATATAATAATAATAAATAATTAATAATGAAAATAATAATAATAATAATAAAATAAGAAAAATAATAATAATAAAAATAATAATATAATAAATAATTAATAATATAATAAAAAAATAATAATATAATAATAATAATAATAATATAAAATAATAATAATAATAATAAGTTGTGTATAGCTGTGTGCTGTGCGGTATGGTGGTTCTGTCTTGTGTGTGGTATGTGGGTTTTTTACATATGTTCTTAGCTCAGTAACGCTGTGTTAGCTATTGATGGTGAGCACTTTGTTGGTTACGCATGTATTAGTTGTCAGTTGATAAGTACCTATTATAAAAATATACGAATGTCAATGTAAATAATATTCTATTTATAAGTATGATAAAAAAAAAAGGTCACAAATTTTTCTATCACTGATACGACTATCATATTACGCCCCAAACTCCTGGGCGGGTCCAAATTTTCCTGTCTAATGCCCGCTTGGCCGTGCTTCCACACACACAGTATCTAAATCTCCATCATGGGTATGATGCTTATTCCTTCGCTCTCCACTAGGGGCAGGTTTAGATTCATTGAAAAAAATATAAAATAAATAAAATAAAATCATAAAATAATAAAATAATAATAATAAAATAATAATAATAATAATAATAATAATAATAATAATAATAATAATAATAATAATAATAATAATAATAATAATAATAATAATAATAATAATAATAATAATAATAATATTAAATAATAATAATAAAATAATAAAGTCTTATTGATACTAGTTAGGATATGATAAAATCTGGGTTAAGTTTTGATTATTATATACTATGGTCAATTTTAAATTAACATAAATAGAAACTTTGAAAAAAAAAAAATGAATAGATATGTTCAGGCAAGAGCTACTTACTGTGTTAAGTAAGGAACTTGTTTATTTACAGTTATTCATTGATAAGTGTGGTAGTTTTATCTTAGCTCAACTTAGTTATTCACTTAATGTGAAACACTTGATATGTTAGCATTATCTGGAATATGAAGTAGTAAGTATGGAAAATTTTGAATAAAAAACTATGTTAATGTAAAATGAACATTGATATGTAGAATATGCTTGGACAACAGTGTAAAATCGCTACGTTTTTTATAAGTAGACTACTTTTTAATAGGAACTTCTAAATGTATCAGTACTCTTCTAGGCTTAGGGTTTTTTGACATTATTATTCTTAGTTCATGTATGATATTTAAGCTATATGTGGAAGAACTCTAGTATTATTCGTTGAACGTATGATATAGAAGAAAGAGCGATTAGTTATTTTAGACAAAAAATACTGAATCATAGACAATAGATCAAAGATCATAATCAATAGATCAATAGATCAATAGATTATGAAGTAGAGTGTGGTTTGATAACTATCGTTTTACGCTCTTAGGGGTCAATGAAAAAGGGGCAAAAAAAAATTTTAAGTTATAAACATTTAAAAGAAATAACAATTTTAGGTTAAAACAAAATGTTTTAAACAAAAGCAAAAATAAATAAAGTTTTGGTTAACAAAAAATGACTTAATCAATAAAGATTCAATATATCAATTAGAATCAATAACATAGATCAGGAAAGTAGGAGTGTCTCGGGTGGGTGCTTGATAACTGATTTATGATTACTGCTTAGGGTATGTTAAAAAATGCAAAAAAAATAAGTTTATAAAAACATAAAAATGAAAAAATATTAAAACAAAATTTTAAACAAGAATAAGCACAAATAAATAAAGTCTTTAAAAAAATATAGATTATTTTAAAAAATAAAAATAAAAATAAAATAAAAATTATAATAAATAAAAATAAAATAAACTTTTAAACAAAATATGAAAAAGAATATAGAAAAAGTAAAATTCCCCAATACTAAAACATAACAAAACGAAATTTTTATATTAAACATGTAAAAATGTAAATTCTTCCAACGAGTTTTAGAAAATTGTACACAGCTATTGACACATAGAAATATAACAGTCAGTGAACATGTAAGTAGCCATATGCCGGGCTACTATTAAATAAAGTTCCTCTAAAAATTATTGGATGGTGTGGTATGATCGTGATGGTGATGTTAGATTGTTATGTACAATACATATATAGTGATATAATGAAATAATTAATAAAAATAAAAATAATAAAATAATAATAATTAAATAATAAAATAATAAAATAATAAATAATAATAATAATAATAAAAATAATATAATTAATAAAATAATATAATAAATAATAATAATAATATAAAAACTACTGATTGAAGATAAAAACCAGATGTTAATAAGACAAAGTGGACAAATAATTAAACTCGACACTCTCTCATGTTCAAAAGATATCGGTACAAAGAATAAAATCTCTTACCCTTCACAGGTGTCAAAAAGATATTAAGTATAATGAAGTCATCCTCGAATTCATGGCTTTCCGTGATGCCAACAAAGCATTCTCTAGCTACCCTTAACGTAACAAAATACGTTAGTATAGTGTCTGCTAGGAACCAAAATTTTAAAACCCCCCCCCCCCAGACCAATTTCCTTGGACCTGCAGGCCAAAGTGATTGCACCTTTTAGTTGTGTGACATCATGTGGAAAAAGAAAATAATAAAAAATAAATAATAAAAAGTAATAAAATAATAATGATAATAATTAATTATAATAATAATAAAATAATATATAATAAATAATAATAATAATAATAATAATAAATAATAATAATAACAAAATATTTGCTTTTATAGAAAGAAGAGATGCTATGAAATCTGGTGGGAAGTTGAAACTCTAATTCTAGTTACCTGTAATGAATGCTGTATCAGTAGGCTAGATGAGAAATTTTGTTATTTCAAATTTATAATAATGTAAAATTAACAATGAATAATTAAAATATGCGAAAAATGGTAATTTCACTTTAATCGAACGTTGAAATTAACAACTACAACAACTTTAGTGTTAGAAAAAACATAGCCAATAAAAAAATATGACTTGAAATCAATAAACCAATATAACAAGACAATAGATCAATAGATCAATAGGATCATAATGGGATGGCTGGATGAATGATTACTTATTATGATTATCTTTAGGTATGTAAAAATGCAAAATTAAAAGGCAGATAAAAAAAAAATTTAGTTAAAACAAATGGGGTTAAAGAATACAAAACTAATATAAATATATTTGTGTATACAAAATATGACATGAATCAATACTCAATAATCAATAGATCAATAACAATCAATAATCAATAACATGAAGATGGAGGGTGCTGAAAAGTTTTGATTTACTGATTACTGCTTTAAAATCATTATGAAATTTAATTAAAAACATAAAAGAAAAATTTAGTAAAACAAAATGTAAAGAAACAAAACAAAATAAATATAAAATAGACTTGTATTCAATAAATGAATCAATAGAATCAATAGATCAATAGATCATAAAGGTGGGAGGGGAATGGTTAGTGTAACTATTTACTGATTTACTGCTTAGGATGTAAAAATGCAAATTTTAAAAATATTAAAAGGAATAAATTTTTAGTAAAAAACAAAATTAAAAGAAAACAAACAAAAAAAAATAAAAGTTTTGGTAGTAACAAAAATATGACTTGAATAATATATCAATATGATCAATAACATGGGAAGGTAGAAGTGGTGGAAAGCGTTATTACTATTTACTGCTTTATTATTACTTATTACTGATTACTCTTCTGTTTAGGTATGGTAAAAACCAAATTTTTAAGTTATAAAACATAAATAACATCAAAAAACAAAACAAAATAAATAAAAGTTTAAAAAATAAGATTTTTTTAATAAAAATAAATAAAACTGAAATAAATAAGTAAAAACATAACTTTAACAAAATATAAATAGAAACTTTCAAAAAAACGAAATGTATATATTAAATATGAACACCCTTAGGAAATTCCAAGACATGTCGGCAGTTGATAGTATTATAGTTATATAGTTTAGTTAGCTTAGTTATATTAGTTATTAGTTTGGTAGTTAGTAGTAGTAGTAGTTAGTTAGTAGTATTAGTAGTATATTAGTATAGAGTAGAGTATTATAGTATTATTATTATTTATTATTAGTATTAGTAGTTATTAAGTAGTTATTATTATTCACTAGTTAGTATTAGTTAGTAGTTAGTTAGTAGTTAATATTAGTTATGTTTAGTTATTAGTTAGTATAGTTAGTAGTATAGTAGTAGTTAGTTTATTTTTTATTAAGTTGTATATTAAGAAGTAGTAGTATTAGTCAGTAGTAGTTAGTAGTAGTTAGTAGTAGTTATTAGTAGTTAGTATTATATTATTATTAGTTAGTAGTAGTATAGGTAGTTAGGTAGTTATTTAGTATAGTAGACGTAATATTAGTATTAGTATAGTATTAGTATAGTAGTGAGAGTTAGTTAAGTAGTATTAGTTAGTATTAGTTAAAGTATTTTTTTAATTTTAATTTTAATAGTATTAGTATTAGTAGTAGTAGTAGATATTAAGTAGGTTATTAGTTAGTAGTTAGAGTTAGTAGTAGATTTAGTTATAGTACTATAGTTAGTAGTAAGTATATTAGTATTATAAGTAGTATAAGTTAGTAGTTATTAAGTTATTTAGGTAGAGTATGTCAGTTAATTTATTTAGTTAGTAGTTAGTTATTAGTTATAAAATGCTAGAATTTAGTTATAGTTATATATTAGTATTAGTTATTAGTATTAGCTTAGGTAGTAGTATTTATTAGTAGTTAGTATAGTAGTATTATTAGTTAGTAAGTAGTATAGTATTATAAGTATAGTATTAGTTATTATATATTAGATAGGTTATTAGTTATCAAGTTAGTATAGTTATTTAGTATTAGTAGTTAGTAGTAGTATTAGTAGTTAGTTATAGTTAGTAGTAGTAGAGTAGTATTTTCATTAGCCATTATTTATAGTATATATAGGTAGTTAAGTTAGTTAGTTAGTTATAGTTATTAGTATTAAGTAGTTAGTATTAGTAGTAGGTAGTTAGTTAGTATATGTTATTATAGTTAGTAGTATTAGTAGTATTATAGTTATGTATTAGTAGTAGTTAGTAGGATTATATTTATAGTTAGTTAAGTTATTAGAGCTATGAGATATCCATATAATGTGGTATGTGGTCTTAACCCTTCATTAACAGGTTGAAAACATCGAAGGCAAGAACAAAAGAACTGTCAATTACAAGAACAATTTGTGCTTTGTTCAAACTCCTAGGGTTAAAACGTTAGTAAATTTACAGATACATCTTAACCTTAGTTTTTATAAGTAATAAAGTTCATTGTCTATAACTCCCATCTTTAAAATTATAATATTTTTTAAAGAAAGAGTTGTTAACAAAAGTGTGTTAGTGCATTCGTTCTGTAAAAAAGATAATAGTCTT
>JABUQX010035740.1:20000-27500 GCA_015478945.1 Trachelipus rathkii | reverse complement strand
TATATAATAGATATATATATATATATATAAATATATATATAATATATAGTATAAATAAAAATATATATCAGTATATATATAT
The DNA here is from genome assembly GCA_015478945.1 of Trachelipus rathkii. NCBI lineage: Eukaryota > Metazoa > Arthropoda > Malacostraca > Isopoda > Trachelipodidae > Trachelipus > Trachelipus rathkii. The sequence continues at coordinate 27,418 of JABUQX010035740.1, read as the reverse complement.
ATATTATAATAATATATATATATATAGATATATATATAAAGTATATATATATATATATATAATATAATATAAAATTGATAGTATATATAATATATATATATATATATATATATATTCTTGTGGGAAAGGTCACAGGCCCATATGGACTTCACTAATGTTGGTCAGTTCAGACCACAGACCGCTTTAACCAAGGACAAACATAAACTCATAACGTCCTATCAAAGTGGTTAAGTCATACTATATAGTGAAAATGGAAGAATGTATTTCAAGACCTTGACAGAGGTGTACATATAAGAATGATCATAGTCGTCAAGTCTGGGGTTAAAGAGTTTTGAGAGTTGGACTGATAAAGAATGAGACTGTGTAGATTGACATGACGCAAAAGCTCTCCTCAAGGGAGAAGCGATGCGAGTAGAGAGCTCGGACTATTATATAATGATATTAAAAAGAGGATCGGAGATAGTCATTGAGAGTTGGAATGTTAATAAGGAAAACCTTAGACTCCACCTTTCCAAGAAGAGTCGGGCGGGTGAAACAACACCAGGTATTCGATGCATACTTCAAACAGAGAGGAGCGATGCCCTATACAGAGCAAGTCTTTGAGGTGCTATGACGAAATTTCGAAGACTCCTCAAAACAGGCATCTTCTCTCTCTCTCTCTCTCTCTCTCTCTCTCTCTCTCTCTCTCTCTCTCTCTCTCTCTCTCTCTCTCTCTCTCTCTCTCTCTCTCAGTAAGAGAAACCATGGGATCTTTTTCAAATGTATACCCCGAGAAAAGAAAATAAAAAGAATATTTAAAAAAAATAGAAGGATTGAGTTGTGAGTTTTGAAAGATGTTTTTAGTTGTGTTGAAGATTTTACCGAGTTGGTAGACAAAGAAACTGAATTTTTGAGGCATTAAAAACAACCAACTTGAAATACTAGAAACATAGGTCATTTGCTCGAAGAAAGTCCTTCTAGAAGCTGGAAATTAAAGTTCAGTGGAGAGGTTTTCAAAGTAAAAGGAATAACGAAGGGTGGATGGAGTCTTGGGAATAAGAATGGATAAATGGTTAAGTGACAGAGAGTTGAGATAGGACAGAACCCTGAAAGTTACCACTATTGGTAGATTTGAAGGATGAACAGTGGCAGTCTAAAACTGCTGCTATTGAGCGACCTGAAATGAAATCGAAGAGAAGGAAAGATACCGAAAGCAAGAAATCAAGAAATCAAAGTTTTGTGCCAGATTCTGTTAAGACTTTTGATATATGAATATATGTCAAGCGCAAATGAGAAAGATTCAACAAAGTTCCAATGAGCGGAAGACCACAAGTCAGAGAGGGAAAAGATCACCAGAAGAACTTTCCGTAAGATGGCCATAATGGCGATCAAATATAAGATTAAAGGAAATGGGATCTTCCCAATTTTTTGTCTTCAGTATAAATTCGAAAAGCGATGGGACGATGGTTGAAGGGGGGGGGGAGGTCCCTCTTTTTACGACAAAGCTGTATGAATGCACATTTCCAGCTGAGAGAGAAGGTTGAAATGAAAACTGGTGAGAAAAAATTTTCAAGGAAAGGTGCAAGTTCAGAAGCACAATTTTTTTTAAAGATCCACAGGAGGGATAACTTCAAGACCGTGGGCCTTCTTTGTGTTAGCCAAGAGAGTAGAATCCCTTTAGAAGAAATTGCATTATTAAAAATAAATATTGGGAAGAAGGTGTAACTATCGAACCGTCAGTAGTAATTATTGGCACAAGGTTGAGCCAGAATTCAGAATTAGCAGAAGACAATCTAGCAGATGTGCCTTTGGAGGATACAAGAGGAGAGAAAGAAGAAGGAGAAACAAAGTTAGAGTTGAATATTAGAAGAGAGAGAGAGAGAGAATGAGAGGAAGAGAGAAGAGAGAGAGAGGAGGAGAGAGAAAGGGAGAGAAAGAGAAGAGAGAGAAGAGGAGAGAGAGAGAGAGAGAGAGACGAGAAGAGAGAGACAAAAATAAGAGTGTATATATATTATAATATATAATATTATATATATATAATATAATATTTAATATAATATATATATATAATAATATATATAATATATATTAATATATATATAGTATAATATATTAATATGATATATATATAATATATATGATTTTCTTGAAATATCCGCATAAAAAAAAAAAAAAAAATTGTCATTGTCGAAATTTTTTAAAACTTTTACCATAACTTTCTTCAAACAAAATTTTCTTCTTTCCAAATGTATTTCGCTATCAGATTACAAAATAATGTGAAAGCAGGATTATTTTCTCGAAGTCGATATCAGATATTTTAATCAGCTATATATTAAACAAATGCTACTCATGTCACAATCATTCTTTATATACCCAACAAGATCTAGGAAGTTATATGAAAAGTTTCACAACCATACAATAAAAACACACGACGAGATGGAATGAAGTAGATTGCAAATGATACAACGCACATTTAAATTTAGTGGGCGAGTGAATTGCTTGAACTTTTTCTTCGGAAAATTATTCGAAATTGCTAACAGAATATGATAATCATTTCAAATGAATTGAAACACTATAAACAATATGGTAAAATAATTACTAATGCCTCCACTGCAGATTCTATTCCACTACTGCAAAAGAACAGTGTATAAATTTCATGCTAATATCAAAGATGTTATGAATCATGCTCTAATACAGATTTGTTTCGAAATAATACCTTAGTAAAAGAGACACTTAGAGTTATTAGAATATAAATTGACACTAATGACCAAAGTTTTTCTCATAGTAGGCAACTTCTCGAATATCTACTTAGTATATAGCTAACAAAATCCACATCTCTATCTTTCTGCCTAGACCTTCAGATATGTGAATTGCTAAAATATCGATAACATCTCACAAGCGCATCAGGCGAACACACATATAACTCTCACAAAAACTACGACAACTCATACTATATCTCACCGATATATTGCTTACGCACACACAACACAGACAGATGAGAAATATATAACATATCACAGATTCAGCGAGTCACAATCACACACACACACCCTCTGCCGAAAAACGATATCCATAGGACACGCACACACACACATATAATACACCACACACACCGGATAAACACACGCTATATTATTACTCCAGCGTTCAAGAGACTCTCTAAAAATCAATAAAACGCTGTACAACTCGTCACCTAAATCTCGTACTACCACACACACATAATCACACAACACACAATGTAATGAGCCATATAATATATAACTACTAATATACACAGATCCCTACTAGTAGAACGATCATTCTAGCTGATGTCACCACACACACCTCTAACACGCTAACACACTATAATATATTCACTATCACACTAAATCCGAGCGCCTAAGAGAGAGCGACCACTAAAATTCTGCATCTCGGCCACTCTCACGTGCAACGTGATACCATATAGAATTACTCCACTCATCTCTACTTCGCTACTAACGATCACTTGATTCTAATGAAAAAAAGAGCAGAGAGTGAAGCTAATTTCCTCAGTGTGAAAAATATCCTAAATTGAGTAAATTGATTGACGTTATCTAGCTTGTTCATCCAAGAGTATCCCGAGAAGTGTTTAAATGGCGCTAGTATATATAGTATAAGATAAATATGGTAAGATTTAATGCTGAAAATGTAGAATTTTTATTTTTATTATTATTATTATTTTTTTTTAACTTGTCTTTAAAAAGATTTAAAATTTTAAACATCTTTTAATTTATTCATAAATGGGTATATATTGAAGAGAGATAATAATGAAATACTGAAAAGAGTTTCATCCTTATTCATATCTCTGAAAACATGTGGGCGGCAAAAACCTCTCTCCTTTCTGCTACTTTCGATTCTTTTTTGTTATTAGTAATAACAGAATCTTTACCAAATCAGATATGTTATTAGTAAGTACCTCAAATGTTTAATTAAGAATCCTTTTTTTCTATTCGTTTAAAGGATTTTATATAAAATGTTGAAGATCCGTACCCACATCCGAGAAAAATGAGATTCTTACCAGATATTGCTGAGAGTTAGTTGTTAAAATGATTGTTACTTATTGCTTAATTAATTTTTAAAAAAGTTGTGGTTGCAATATCTTAATTTAATAAAAATTGGTATCGGTAATTTTGGTGTATCGGTAATTGGTATCGGGATCGGTATCGACAGTTTTTGTAATATCAGTTTTGATTCAGCCTGCAGTGTATATATATAATCAATCTGATAATCAATCTTTTAGTTTAAGGCGACAACTGCACATTGAGGACCTAAACCATCACAACCCTTGAACATGTTGAAAAAATATTGATGGAAAATCAACGGCAAATAATTTACGACATATGACGGAGAATTGGTATTGATTACGAGACTAGTCAGAGGATCTTGACTAAAGAACTGAGCATGTATCGTATTGTTATCAAATATGTCTGCAGGTTCATTACGGTTGGCCATTGACTGCAGAAGAAGAAATATTTTGTTCGCACTTGTATGTCGCATTTATCCGTAGTTGTAAGTCGTAACCGGTGATCAATACTGGTTTATGGCTGACCCTGAAACAAAGAAACTATCCACAAAATGGAAGAATGTAGCCCCACCAAGACTTAAGAAATTAAATAAAGATAAAAATGATGCTGATGGATTTTTTTAGCAAGATAATTTTTGCACAATGGATTTGATCTAGTTGGACAAACTATCAATTCCCATTTGTACAATGCCGCGAATGCTTAAGATTGAAAGAACGTATCAACCTAATCTCTGTAGCAGCAAAAACCGATTGCTCCACCACGGCAATGATCAGGCTCATTTTTAACTACAAATTCCACAGTTTTTTCTCAAGAACACGGCTATTGCCCCTCACCCACCATATTCGCAAATATGACCCAATGCGAATTTCATCTTTTCAACAAAATGAAAATCATGCTAAAAGGGCATTGTTTTGACACAACCTTAGACATCGAGAGAAAATCGCAGGACGTGCTGACGGTCACAAACACAACGACTTCAAGGGAACAATCCAATCAGGTAGAAAGCTCTGTAACAGTTATAATGATGAGCAAATGGAAATATATATATATATATATATATATATATATATATATATATATATATATATATATATATATATATATATATATATATATATATATATATATATATATATATATATATATATATATATATATTGAAACGAAATGCAATGTTGGGAAGGTCTGCTTTTTTGCCGTTGGTATGCGTGAGCGGGCAATTTTATACTGGGACCTTCACCTTATAGTTTCCTGTTTAAGAATTCCAAAAAAAAACAAATTATTTAAGCAACTACGACAAATAGGGAAAACAAAGTGAAACAGATTTTCTATATATATAATTCACGAACTAATAAATAATGTTCCAAATGCATAAATTCACTTTATTTTATAATCCTTGTAAATAGATCCTAACAACTATCGATTAAATAATACCCTAGCTAACCTATACTAATAATCATTACTATACAATATATTATTAAAACGAGTCAATTTCTGTGTTGCTTCATCAATTACACAATCCTCATCACGTGGCCATCCATTTCCAAAAGTATCACTGGGAACTGTTCATGGGACCTTCGGAGGATAAATAGTTCAGTAAAAGAATAAGAGCATTACTTTAAAACACTTAGAACTGTTAAATTTTATGACACTAATAAATGAATATTTCAGTACTTCACTACGGAGGAGACACAAACTCGAGACACAATCGGTTAAATAATAGTAACTTTTGTTATAAGAATTTGCCAGTTACTTTCTTAATTATTCACAATAATAAGTCAAAATTAGAAGGCACAAACTTTTGAGATCAATTTAAGCAGACAACATTAACTTGTGATATAAAAATACGAATAGTCACTTACTGGTTATCTTCAATACATCATATTTAAAAACTTTAGTTTACCCGAGCAACGAGGTACTTAATCCTAATCCCAGACAGAGTTACGTATCACTCCAACTTTGATTTCATGGACAGGCAGGAAGGAACTAATTTATGAACTTCTGTTTCGATTTCTGTGTTTAACTACACTTTTGACGCCTTCATCTATCGTCTGTTTCCTTTTTAAGTAAATCCTGTGGTTCATACTTGGATGGTTTAGGTTATCCATACGCTAAACCCCATCCTTAAGTCTGGTTCCAAGGTTAGTCCCTATAAATAATAAATATTTAATAGTAATAATTTCTTACAAAATTTCATATCAATAATAATAAACTTATTAATTTATTTCCCTTACCGTAACTTTTACGGGACATTTCCTTACTCCTGTGTCCTGACTTGGTGAAACCGTCCAACTTCTTTGAGATCTGTTGACAATCTGATTCCTTCGTAACAATCTTCCAAATTTACAACTCAGGCCACTATTTAGGTAGTTCTCCATTTTGCCACATTCCTCCCTTCCTCAAGTTTGAAACCTCAAACTTATAAGAAGGAGGACCAAACAAGAAAGAAAAAAAAAAAAAAAAAAAGAAAAACAAACATACAATAAAACTCATTACCTGTACTTACTAATCTTGTTTCTCTTTCGCCTTCGACTCTCCCCCATTCAGTTGCTTTTGTCTCCAATTCCAACAAAGTTTCTTATCCTCAGCCTGTTTTACGGCGATTGCCACTTCTAGTTTTTTTCGCTCTTCCTTTACAAACCCCCATTGGTTTATAGGATTCCTTTTTTCTTCCGCCATCTTCGTGGAGGCAAAGGTAACGAACCACACACTACGGGAACCACCAATGAAACGAAATGCAATGTTGTGAAGGTCTGCTGATTTTTGCAGTTGGTATGCGTGAGCGGCAATTTTATACTGGGACTTTCACCCTAAGAATTCCCTGGTTTAAGAATTCCAAAAAACAAATTCTTTAAGCAACTACGACAAATAGGGAAAACAAAGTGAAACAGATTTTCTATATATATAATTCACGAACTAATAAATAATGTTCCAAATGCATAAATTCACTTTATTTTATAATCCTTGTAAATAGATCCTAACAACTATCGATTAAATAATACCCTAGCTAACCTATACTAATAATCATTACTATACAATATATTATTAAAACGAGTCACAATTTCTGTGTTGCTTCATCAATTACACAATCCTCATCACGTGGCCATCCATTTCCAAAAGTATCACTGGGAACTGTTCATGGGACCTTCGGAGGATAAATAGTTCAGTAAAAGAATAAGAGCATTACTTTAAAACACTTAGAACTGTTAAATTTTATGACACTAATAAATGAATATTTCAGTACTTCACTACGGAGGAGACACAAACTCGAGACACAATCGGTTAAATAATAGTAACTTTTGTTATAAGAATTTGCCAGTTACTTTCTTAATTATTCACAATAATAAGTCAAAATTAGAAGGCACAAACTTTTGAGATCAATTTAAGCAGACAACA
>JABUQX010035740.1:0-5000 GCA_015478945.1 Trachelipus rathkii | reverse complement strand
GAATATGAAAATGACCCCCGTTTCCCCCCCCCTCATCACCCACCGTTTTCGGGGGAGGTCCCCCATCTATTTTTATCACTTCTCGATAATTATTATCAAAAAGTGATAAAATAGGGGGGCCTCCCAAACCTGGTGGTGATGGGAAAAACAGGGGTCATTTTCTCAGATTCAGGAGTTCTTACATAAATCGGCAGGAATGTCGGGTCTAGGAAAAATTTATGTGCAAACCTATGAGTGCGAAGTATTGAGAGCGCCAGCGTGGTACAGTGAATCTTCGGAACTGTTGCTATATATTTTTATTATTGTTGCTATATATTTTTATTATTCTTGCTATATTTTTCTTGTTTAGAGCTGTTTGGGAGCAAATGAAGGGAGCTTGAAGCTGAAATATGTAGAAAATTAGTGAAAAATTGCTTAAAAAAATGGAAAAATCTATCATTTTTAATGATATTTTTTTCAATTTAAAGGGGCATATCACACCAAAATCCACTTCCTTGATACAAATGTTCATGTTTTAGAAGTTTTCACCCCTCTAACCCTTCAAAAGAAATGTAAAGGCTAAAATAATCCTTTTTATTCCTCCAAATTATCAAAAAATGATAAAAATAGGTGGGGCGCCTCCCCCGAAAACGGTGGGTGCGGGGCTGGGGAAACGGGGGTCATATTCGGATTCAAGAGGTCATTTTACATAAGAATCAGCAGGAATGGTGTCAGGGCCGATTTTCAGACAGACCAGTGTTATTACTACTTTTATTACTGCTATCAATACTACAAACGCTACTTCGATTAATGCTTCAAGTTCTTCTTCTTCTAATAATAATAATAATAATAATAATAATATAATAATAATAATAATAAGGGGTTTGCGAAACAACCACTGGTATTTTCTTTTGCCTCAAAAAATTTAATTACTTTCTTTCTGTTACACTTGTATTCTTTTCCTTTTAATTTTTTGTTAGCTTTCACCAAAAGCTTCAAATCCCAGTTATCATGATAGCGGCTTAATCTTGCGACATTGCCTCTGACCGGCTGGATTAAACTCTCTGTACGAGGCAGTTCGATTGAAAGCAATACATATGCTAATGAATGATATAACAATCTCTAAATGTTATTGCTCGCTACTTAAACATGGAGAATATCTAAATCCATATCTTTTATTTTTATCTTCTTACATTTCCCCCTTCCCCTTACTTATTAAGAAAAGACCAAAGGCATCAATTCCAATATTCGTGAAAATGGTGGTATATCACTTTCTAATCTATCTTTGGGCAAATCTCCCATTAACTGCTGAGTTGGCCTTGTATGGAGCTTCCTACATATAATGCAATCTTTTAGGATCTTCGTAATACTTCTGCTTGCTCTTTAAAGCATTTAGAAACTGATTTTGCTTCCTAAAATGTCCATTAATTCATATGTGGTAATGTTCTTCAATTATTAACATTGTACACATGAATATTTTGGCCAAAGACTAATGGATGTTTAAAAATCATATGATACATCCATTCAGGATTTTTATTCCTCCCACCTACTTTTAATATTCCATTATCATCTATAAATGGTAGGAAATTTTCCCAAAATAAGTGCATCTTTTGGTTAAGGCTTCTTTCTTTTTTATTTTGTATATGTATGATATCATGAAATCTTTTATTTTGTGACATATTTGTTACAATAAGCCTTTTCTGCATCTTATTTAAATTCTGTGCATGTCATAGGCACCTGTTAATTCCAGGCTTTGTATTTATTGCAAATTTCTTTAAACTCTTAAAATCCCATGCTACTTTTGTTTATTTAATTTGTCATCCAATCTGAGAAAGAATGTTAATGAGCTTGATCTGAGTGAGTTACGTCCGAGAGTTTTTATCATGGTTTTTACTTTATATAATTATCAAATTCATGCATTCTAATTTATTTTTTCTTATTTGCTTTGGCAGCCTTCTCATTTCTAATTATTTGCATAGTTTTGTCTTTCACAAGCTCTTTTGCCGATGTCCCTTTACTTTGGCATATATCTGCTACATTTAGGCTTAACCTGGTAACATAAGTTCCAATCGACGCTTATATCTGTTTGTGGATTCTGATATAGTTAACTCTATTGTGTAAAAATTCTTTTTAAACCTTTTTGATTCATTTTGATATAATTGCTAAAAACAATATCACTAATGCGTATCCAGAAATACTCTTGGACTTTAATCTCATATCTAATCCATCTTTTGAAAAATTGTGTGTAGTGTATAGCAGCTAATTTTGGCTAGCACTTTAATTCTATTCTTTGGTATGAGTATAACATCAAATTTTTCATTTAATGGTAGTCAATCTTGTTTTAGATAACACCAGTGAACAATATATTTTCATTATTCTCTCCAATGAACCTTATATATGCTACATGCAGCATATGCTATTATGAAACCATCTGAAAGAATAATGTTAAGTTCTACCCTTTATCATACTTGTAGGACGAAATTTTGGGATGTATATTGGCCTTGGAACTTCGTAAACATCATTAGCTCTTATTAACATCACTTAGCCAATTTATGTAGAGACTTTTTTTTTTATATTACTGTATTTAAATTAATAAATTCCCAATTAACCTTTTTCTTCCCAATACTTTTTGAAATATCCTTTTAGCTACTAGTAGCACTGGAACTAATAAATTCCTACGTGGATCAATATAGTGAGAAAAAATGCAACGAGTATACTTATCTTTTTGTCAATTCTTTAGTTTGATATATCTACTCCTAGCTTTCGATTAAATCTTTTCTGGGTCCCAACTTGAAGACCTGAATTACTGTGAGTTTTGTGAAGGTAATTCATCTAAGGATAAGTTTGATTCTTTAAAAATCTTTACTTAAGTACTTGTTCTATTCAATTATTTTCTGAAATAATGTTCTGTTAGATTACTGAAGACCATACTTGGATGCAGATTAAAAGACCACTAATTTTTTAAAATTCTTTAACTTCTTTAATAAACTGCTATCAAGCCCTCATTTTCTGATTTCACAGATTTTAAACAATCATCTACATAAGGAGAAATTTGACTTAAGTTAATTGTAATCTATTGGCTAAATTACTGAATCTTCTGCTTCAATTTACATTGTGTAGTTTGCTTCAAAACATAATTTGCAATTGAAGGTGTAGCTCACACTTCCAAATATATGAACTTTAACTCTATATGTCTTCTGGAGTTTATTCTAAATCTGACTATTTGCGGAACCAGTTTAGAAAAATGAAGCGCTGATAATCCTTTATCTTGTCACAGTTACCTTATTAGATAAAAAACATCTCTCTATATCTTGCTATGAAAAGCTATATTCTCTTTATCTGAACTTAAAAGGATGCCTCGTGTAGGTTAGAAATATAGCCTAGGGCCTGTGAGTAAAACTATTATTTAAAAGAAATACCAATCCTGAGTATGGTTAAAGCTAGCATTGAATACTTACTTCTTCATTATTTTATACCTTCCATTCAATTTACGCTATGATGTGTTAAATAGAATCTGTCGAATTGTTAATAATTCATTGTTCTCAAGCTTTGTCTTGCACATAAAATTAAGCAGTTTTGTTAACATTTCATACTATGGTTATTCACAATAATCTGTACAAAATATTTTGATATTTTTTCAGTAAAAATTTTACTTTGTTTGTAGTTACCAGTCTTGCTAATGCTTGATTTTTTTATTAGAGAAATGCTTGATTTTCTTTTTTAAATAGGTAAGTACCAACTTTGAAATTTACCTTGTTCCAATTGTTCTTATGGTATATGTATATTTCAAATCCTTATAGTTTTCCACTTCTATATCTGTCTAAACACGTGGTCACAAGACTTCGTTCACAGGATTCTTTTCAGAAAAACTCTCGATTAATGTCCAATACTTTTTTCAAACAAATATCATCTTCAATTTCTGGTATTGTGTTTATAATGAATCTTAAAGCTCTGGAATGAGATGCTGGGTATAACATCTGGGTCGAACCTTGTAAATGCCCATCCAACATGAAACGTTAACTGCGAAGGCATAGTTGTAATGACCTTCATACTTACTGTTCCATAGGGTTTTAACAATTTTACTTTCGATTACATTCCTATTAATAATCCAATTTTGTTATTCTATGAAAGTTTTGAAGGCATTTTCTTTAAACAATAACATTTATATTTGATAGATGGACTCTCTTCCATTTTAAGGGGCCAATTTTCTTTGCAAGTATATACTTAATTTATGGTTTCAAATTTCCTCATCTCAATATCATAAATTTCTAAATTGCTTTTAAAAATGTATGTTTATTATTTTAGTGTTGCCATACATATAGTATATAATCTATAGATTCATTATGAGGTCTCAATATTAGTGACATAAACCTGAATCTGTGGCTATACTCAAAATCCAGTAAAGCGATGCTGAAGAAATCATGATCAAAGAAAGCCAACCCTCATCGTCCATCGTCAATTGATCAACATCACCCACAATAAACGCCGCTCATGACCTATCCTTTACCTTTAAGCTTTATATTTGAAACTGGCACTGGGCCGCGATAAATAGCTTCTACTATTAGCTGATTTTGATTTGAATGTTTGCTTCAGTACTTCCTGGCCATTTCTTTTGACTCTACCTTTTTATCTTTATCCTCTTAAATTCACAGCGAGTGCTGGCTGGTTGAAATATCTATGAACCATCCTGCCTCCGATTTTGGCGACTATCTTTATGTCTCTATGCAGAAATGTAAATGTTTGCTTATTACATTTTTCACATTTTTCTGGTCTTTTACAATAACTACTACTACTAAAATGATTTGATCTGAGGCACTTAAAGCATAATTTATTTGTGTCTTTGTTAATGAACTTTGCATTTATTTAATTCTTGGCCTTTGTTGTTCTAGAAATTTGTATCATTTATATATACTATGATTGTTCGCTTTTTACAAAATTGCAAGAACTGTTGAATTTATTAATTTAATCCATAAATTTACTATTATTATTATATATTATTATTATTATTATTAATCTCTCTC
>JABUQX010035739.1:40000-43014 GCA_015478945.1 Trachelipus rathkii | reverse complement strand
CAACTAATGTTGATACCTTTACTTCTCTTTGGCATGAGAAAATGCAATCTATAGAACCTGAATATGCTGAAGAATGGTGAAGAATGGGTTGGTTGCATATATATATATATATATATATATATATATATATATATATATATATATTATATATATTATATATATATATATATATTATATATATATATATATATATAATATATATATATATTGATTATATATATATTAAAAACTTGTGTTTCTGTAATATTTTAAAGATATCTGTATGTAAACAACATTGTATATCTCGTTAATCATATAAATCATATTATATATATATATAATATATAATATAATATATTAATATATATATCATACTATATATGATTATATATATATATATATATATATATATATATATATATATTAGATATATATAGTATATATATTATATATATATATATTATATATTTATAGTAGTATAGTATATATTAATATATCTACTATATATTATATATATATATATATACTATATATAATTATATATATATATTAAAAAACTTGTGTGTATGTGGATGTTTCTGTATATTTTTAAATACCTTTATGTAAACAACATTGTAAATCTCGTTAAATATATACTAGATATATATATATATATATATATATATATATATATATTATATATATATATATATATATATATATATATATATATATTATATATTATATATATTATAAATTATATACTATATATAATATATTTATATATATATTATATATATATATATATATATATAATTAATTAGATAATATTATATATATATATATATATATATTTATATTATATATTATACTACTATTTATATATATATAATATATATACTATTATTCCTTATATTTAATAACTGCACTTTTTCCAAGTAAATTATTTTTTTTAAAATCTGTTTTACATCATCCTCTTACTATGTTAAGTTCACATACATACAGACACTTATTTTTATTGTTATGTTTATGCCACAAAAAATGTATTATTATTATGTTGTGTTTATGTAGGAGAGAGAAAAAAAACATGGTTGTATATGATGAAATGTTTAAGTTTGTAAAAAAAATGAGGCGATGTATATATTTTTATTCAATAAATGTATGGTAAAGCAGTAAAACAGTAAAACATGAGAGGGGGTGAGCTGGGTGGGGACCCTGGTGCTGTTGCTGGAGTTTGTGTTTTACTTGCTTTTACATGGTCACCCATAAAAACATCAGTTTTTCTTGTTGTTTTTATTCCCGTGGAAATTGCTTGGAAACGTTTTTTTTAGAAACAATGTTTTTAAAAAATGCTCTTTTTTTTATAAAAAACATTTTTTCAAAAAACAATGTTTTTTCAAAAACAAAAAAGAAGAACAATATTTTTCAATCACAAAGAAAATGTTCATCTTTTCGAAAAACAAAAAATTAGATGTTTGCATATTTAAAACAAAAATTGTTTTTCAAAAAACCATTTTATTTAAATACTTATGAAAAAAAAAATGTAATCTTATATGGAATATAAAAATTTAATATTAAAATTTAAATTATTTTTCTGTAAAGTCATCTTTTAACTTTGGTAATGAAACAGCTTTTATATAAATAAAAGCCTGATCTGAAATGTAAAAAAAAAATGTTAAAGACTGTGTGTATACGAACTTTAACCAAAATATACTCTTCTTCTTTCTTCTTTTCTTCTTCTTCTTCTCTTCTTTCTTTCTTCTTCTTCTCTTCTTCTTCTTCTTCCTTCATTCTTCTTCTTCTTCTTCTCTTATTCTCCTCCTTCATTTTTTCAGTAACAAAGATTGAGTTCCATCAAAGCTGAGACACAAAAGATGAAGTGTCCATCAGGCAGGGTAACATACTATGATACATCAAGCTGCACGTATCCAAAGTTGACGGCATCAAGCTAGGATTCAAGAGTTGAGGTATCAAAGTATGAGGCATCAAAGCTGAAGAGGTATCAAAGCTTGAGCAGCAAAAATTTCCGGCAGTGTGATGTCGTGTGTTGTGTGTGTGTCGTGTGTGTGTTGATGTGTGTGTGTGTGTGTAGTTGTGTGGTGTAGGGTGTGAGGTTAGACAGTAACATACAGCGGACTCAGTTAGGGCAATACCTACAGACTCATGTACTAGGACAGTTCCTACAAAACAGGTACTGGTCAGGATACTACCATGTGCTCGACCTTAATCTCATTAACTTCCTCACGAAACTTTTATGAAGGTCAATTTCAGACCTTGATACGGTATTAAGGTCAGGCCGAAATACCAAGGCCAAGACCGAAATATCAAGGTCAAACATCAAAAAGGGTAAGCGACCTAAAGGGGGTCAATCGTAGAAGGAAGGAACCATCCTAAACACTTCTAATACACACCAATCGAATCCTCGTACCTCAAATAACATAGGGTTAGACACTAATATTAGGTCGGATTCTATGACATAGACATGTCATTTCTAGAAGTCGCCAGAAAAGGGTTGGGTACTAACTTGGTAGGAATGAAGCATCAACACACTTCTAATAAGCTATACCAATCGACTGTACGTACTCTCTATACATAGGGTAGGCATAATATGGGTGGTTCTAAGATTGTAGGACATGTCTGTGGCATAGAAGGCTAGCAAGAAATCAGTTTATGCCAACTGAAAACTCAACAGAAGATGAATTCTACACCATTTGAAAACATATATGGAGACACCTCCAAATTGTTCTAATATGTGGTAGGAGCCTGGCAATTCATTCGGGCCACCGCAACCACCAGCTTCCGGCGTCCGGCTCATTATGCGGGTTCGCCAATTAGCTAACCGATAGACCAATTCTATTTCATTTATTCTTCTTCTATACACTCACCAATTTTCAGCTTTCTAAGTCCATTTTTTAAATATTTTAAGTGGGGTTGGGTCCCCACCCCACTATTGACGTAGCAGGAGCTATGAAACATTGATGCAAACAATGATTGCCACATATAAGGAAGACATACCAAGTTTGAAGAAGATTCGATGATGTCTTTAACACCTCTTT
>JABUQX010035739.1:15000-35000 GCA_015478945.1 Trachelipus rathkii | reverse complement strand
TATATATATACCTATATATACTATATAATATATATATATATATATTTATAATATATATATATATATATATATATATATATATATATAATATATATATATATATATATTATTATTAATATATAATAGTCAATCCAAGTTTCTATTAAGCAGGGTATCTTAATTTGAGAATAAAAAGCAGCACGAAGGCTCCAGACAGCGGCATTGGAAAAAAACTTTAATGACAAAATTACAACGTTTCGGAATACATCAGTTCCCATCATCAGGCTACAAATGATAAATTATGAAATAGAAACAGACAAAAAATATAAAAATAAAAATAAAAATTTAACTATAGTTAAGAAATTAAGCATATTCATTTGGTATCAATTATCATCTTTAACATGTCATTATTAAATTACCAATGACAAAAACACAAAATCCTCAGGACCAACACAGGATAAAGTATTATCACGTAAAATAAAATGGTTAATAGATTTTATTTATTAAAGGGAAACTCATTTAAATTTAAGAGGTGCAAATGACTAATCTAGGATAAAACACTCACCAAAATAATCACAGCTAGGGGCTAAAAGCCAACACCAAAAAGCGGCATTTAATTACATCGGGAAAAACTTCCGAAGGACAAGTCAAACATCAAAGCTGCGCAACTTAAAAGGGAACCACTGTTTGCTATTGAGAGAAGGTATTTAATGTTGGCAATTTGTATAGGGATTCAAGCAAATAGTTCAGGTTGGGTTGCGTAAAACTGGTTTGTGATAATATAGAGAAATTTGCATTTAATTAAAGGACATGATCCATGGGTGGTGAGCATGGCAAGTATGAGCAGAATAAGCAGGGAATTCAGACAAGAATAGTGCAGGTGAAAAAACCTCTGGTGGTCAGATCGAATTCTAGACATTAATTGGCGTAGGGTCCAATTCCTACCGTTAGCCGGCGTCACAGTCGCTACATAAAAATTTGTAAATGACAGAAGAACGAAGAGAAATAGGAATTTTGTCCTTACGATTACAGTACGACGCTATTTTGTAAGAAGAGTTAAAGATTAATTTAATGTCTAATTGAGGGAAACTAATACGTAACAGATGGGAAAGATCTTTATATAGTTTGATATGGATGTGTTCTTAAAACGTCAGTGCAAAATATAATTTCGCTGCGGACAGTTGCGAAAGGGGGTGGGGGTAAATGTGTGTGGAGAACAAGAACCTATTAATATATTTATAAATAAGAGAGTGGGAAAAGTTAGAACTGAAAAAGTTCACCGAAAAATTCGAATTCCTCAGGCATTAGTGTAGTGGACGTTAGGTGGAAGCTTTAAATAACAAGGTTTTCTATGCTACATACATTTAAATACACAGGAATGTGCTGAAGGAAGTTAGGCCTTAATCCAGTGAAGTTTATTTCTGTAAATTGTAGTTTGAAAAATCAATTGCCGTTTTTTTTAATAAACAGATCCAAAAAAAGGAAGGGAATTATTTGTCTCGTCTTCATGCGTGAAGGTTATGTTAGGTAGCTGGGAGTTTACGTAATTAAAAAAAAAATAGAATTTTTTTTTTTCATCTGTGAACAGTAGAAAGGTGTCGTGCATATATCTTTGCTAAAATGTGGTTGGAATGAGGGGGGGACATTATGCAAGCCATATTGTTCATAGCTTGAGTCAGGTAAGCGTTATCTAAATAGCGCTCAAGGGTCGACCCATGGCTAGGGAGTTTGGAATCTGGCATATAGAGTGTACCAAAAAAGACAGATACGTGTCTTGAGTTGAAAGTTTTAAAGTGTACTAAATTCCTTTCTTTTTCGAAGCCATTGAAACTGGAAAAACTGAGGAAAAATGCTGTCGATCGGATATGATTGGCATCATTAAATAGGGATGTTGGTGTAGGAGACTCAATATCCAAAGCTTGTCATGTGAATAATTCTGTAGATCAATATATAAAGCCAGTCTTTAAAATGATACGAATTTTTAATCGAGTAATCATTAATAGTGAATGGGGATAATAGAGGGACCAGATATTTAGCTAATTTATAGTTGTGCGTATTGAATGCTGTTAAAATTGGTCTAATCGGTACATTAGTCTTATGAATTTTGGGGAGTCCGTATAGGATGCCAGGGGATGAACCGTGAGCATAAATATCATTAAAAGTCGACTTACTAATCTTTTCCGCCTTCAGAAGCTTCCTCAGAAAGCGGTTAACTTTATCTTCCAAGGAGAGGGATAAACTAATGGGGCATTTATTAGTTATAGGGTTGAATTTTGTGGTATCCGAAAGGACCAGGTTTAGTTTCTCAGTGTAGTCTGATTTATTTAGTAAAACTACTCCATGTCCCTTATCGGGTCTGCATATGATAACTGAAGTGTTCTGTTTAAGGGTTCTTAAAATAGCAAAATATGATTTAGAAATTAAAAAAGAGAAAATTTTGGCAGGGTTAAATTTATAGAAATGCTTATGTGCGATATGTTTGATTTTGAGGGTAACATTTTTAAAATCAGTGTTAAAAGGTTCATAACTCTTGAGGGAATGAAGTAGACTCTCAAAAGCCCCGAAATATTTTACAAAATTAATATTAAAAAGAGGTAAATTAAAGTTTAGACCTAGACTGAGCAACCTTTTTTCATCAGATGACAGCAACTTAGATGAAAGGTTAAATATAAACTTATCTGAATTCAACAATGAATTGTCAGGGCATAAATTAAGTGACTTAAGTTTAGCCTTGTGAGTAGACTTCCAAAGTTCTATGCGCTTTGAAATGAGTGACGTGAGTTTGTTAGTAACAAATAAAAAATCAATAAATGACAGAGTATTCCGTAGTTTATCATAACAAATTTGGTATTGAAGATCGATATGTTTACTTTCTTTAAGTTTATAAGAAATTTCCTTGTTTAGTAATTTAAACTGAAACCCTCGGTATAGGTTACTATTATATAAGCGCTTTGTGAAAAGTTTGAATCTAATAAATTTGGGAAGTATATTATAGGCCTTACATGTCCTTTTTTTTTTAATTACATAAACTCGCTTCTTCTTTCTGTTAAGTCGTAGATTTCCAATTGTCTGAGGGTTCCTTACAGTGGATGCAACAGCGCAGTCGTATAGAGTCAATCCAGTTTCTATAAGCAGGGTATCTTAATTTGAGAATAAAAAGCAGCACGAAGGCTCCAGACAGCGGCATTGGAAAAACTTTAATGACAAAATTACAACGTTTCGGAATACATCAGTTCCCATCATCAGGCTACAAATGGATAAATTATTGAAATAGGAAGAACAAAAAATATAGAAAATAAAAAAAAAAATTTAACTATATTAAGAAATTAAACATATTCATTTAGTATCAATTATCATCTTTAACATGTCATTACTAAATTACATTAAATAAATAAGCAATGACAAAAACACAAAATCCTCAGGACCAACACAGAATAAAATATTATCAAGTAAATTAAAATGGTTAATAAATTTTATTTATTAAAGGGAAACTCATTTAAATTTAAGAGGTGCAAATGACTAATCCAGGATAAAACACTCACCAAAATAATTACAGCTAGGGGCTAAAAACAACACAAAAAAGCCGGCATTAATTAACATCGGGAAAACTTCATGAAGGTAAGTCAAAAATCATAGCAGCTGCAACTTAAAAGAACACTGTCGCTATTAAGAGAAGGTTAATGTGGCAAAGGTATAGTTATTCAAAATGTGCGCAAGCAACAAGAAAAGACTTGTCTAAAAAATGTTAGAAAGCCAAAGACAAGAGCGCAAGTTTATGGATACGCGCTAGTCTAGTATATCTATACCTTAAATGTTACCATTCTCTATCATTTAAAAGATATGTTTAAAAAGCTACAATATTACCAAAAATAAAATAAGGCAATGGAATTTAAAATTTATTGTATTCAAAATACCGACATCTTCCTCATCCTCTCTTTTCCTCAATCTCATTCTTCTTGCATCTTGAAGATTGTCATTATTCCCTTTCCTAAAAACGAACTTTTCAATGTTGGTGGATGTCAAGGCTTGCCGTTTTTACCCTCAGTATAGTTTTCCTTAAGCAGATCAGTTTCTCGAGAGCACCTTATTTCTATAAAGGGTGTTTTTTTTGATGAATAAGTAGACACACCGCCTGGTATTCAGGTGGAAACAGGTTCATCGTGAGGGGAGGGACTGGGGTGGGGAGTTCCTTCCAGTCCTACTAACAGATAATGCTTTAAGCTGCGTTAGCCAACGGTAAAATTTCGTGCAATGGGGCTTTAAATTTTTTTGGAGATAATTGACATATCCAATTAGTCGCCAATATCCACTCTAGTTTTCAAGTGTGTCAATTGAGCACACGTGACAACGCATTGTGAATATGTACATCAGAGGAAGTATTATAATTTTAATTAGATTTATACTATGAGACACAAAATAATTATTAAATTCAAAAACAATAATCATAAACTGACCATACATATAGTATCGTGATAATCGCATGTGCCGCAGTGGTGTTTTCATGAGGTTTCACTATCGGCGGCATTTCCATTCAATTTTTGACTGTTAGTCTGTCTCTGATGCGTATAACAGCTCTTCGACAAAAAAACTGGCGCTGATGTAACATTGCGTAAAGATCAAGTGCAATAAGAACTTTTTTTCAACGACTAGGGCAAGACACTTACTTTCGCTTTTTTGCCTACCTTTATATATAATATATATATATATATATATATATATAATATATTATAATATATTATATATTTAGATGTATATTGATGATATTGAGTTTTTATTAAAATAATTATAATTCAAAATAATAATAATAATAATAATAATAATACTATATACATTCATATATATATATATATATATATATATATAAGATATATATATATTATTATATATATAATATATAATATATATATATATTATATATACTATATAATATATAATATACATCATATTATATATATATATATAATATATATATTACATATATATATATAATATATATATATATATATAATAGTTATATATATATATATATATACTATAATATATTTCAAATTATGTATTTATATAAGTAGTATAATCGCCGGAACTATTCAATTTTCCTGTTATCTTAATATTTTATTTAATGGGAAATTTTTTTTATAAATTAAAAAGAGAGTGAGAACATAATTTGATATTTATTTTCTTTAATCTCCCTTACTTTATTGTCTTTCAATTAATAATAATAATAATAATTAATGATTAATAATAATAATAATAATAATAATAATAATAATAATAATAATAATAATAATAATAATAATAATAATATAATAATATATAATAAATAATAATAATAATAATATAATTTTAAAATAATAATAACATGTCTTTAAGAAGAATATAAATTATTAAATAATTATTTAATAAGAATAATAATAATATAATAATATAATAATTAATAATAAAATAATTAATATTTTTTCATAATAATAATAGTACATAATAATAACTAATAATAATAATAATAATAATATAATATATAATAATAATAATAATAATAATAATAATAATATAATTAATATAATACATAATAATAATAATAATAATAATAATAATAATAATAAGTAATATAATTAATAATAATAAAAAATTAGATAAAATAATTAATAATAATATAAATTAATAATAATAATAATAATATATAATAATAATAATAAAGAATAATCACTATAATAAAATAATAATAATAATAATAATAATAATAATTAATAATAATAATAATAAGAATGAGTAATATAATAATAATATAATAATAATAATAATAATAAATAATAATAATAATAATTAATAATAATAAATAATAATTAAATATCATAATAATAATTAATAATAATAATAATAATTAATAATAATAATAAAATAATATAATAATAATAATAATAATAATAAAATAATAATATAATAATTAAGTATAATAAAATAATATAATATAATAATAATAAGAATAATAATAATAATATAATTAATAATAAATAATAATAATAATAAATTAATAATAATAATTACATATAATAATAATAGTAAAAATAACAAACACATAATAAATAATAATAATAATAATTAATAATAATAATAATAATAATAATAATAATAATATAATAATAATAATAATAAATTATAATATAATATAATAATAATAATAATTAATTAATAATAATAAATAATAACTAATATAATAAAATAATAATAATAATAATAATAATAATTGATGAAATGATATGAAAATGGAAAAATCTTTATTAAGAAAAAAAATTACAAAATTACAAGATATTAAAATTATAGAATATTATTAATATTTTAAAATGAAAAGAACGCTTGTGACTCGTACCTCTATTATACCGTTTCATATCGCATGTGCGCAGTGGTGTGTTTTGAGGATTTCAACTTCGGCGCATTTCCATGCAATTGTTGATGTTAGCGGTCTGTTCTCTATGCGTGATAACAGCGATTCGACAAAAACTTGCGCTATTGTAAACATTGGTAAAGCTCAAGTGCATAAGCACTTTATTTCAAACGTTAGCGCCAGACATTGAATAGTTATATATATGGTTAATTAGTAATTATGTAATAAGGAAGGAGTGGACGCACCACTTCTTCCTCTGGCACGTTGTCGAGGCCAAGTCCCTGATCCTGAGAGCGTTTAAGACGCCTTCGCATCTTATTTTCAAATCTGACATCTGCAATTCGGGAATGACTGCTCAAACAATGGAAAATACAAGCTGGGTTGGTAAAAGTTTAAATGGTTGGCACGATATAATAAAGGTACACATGGGAAGTATAATGTCCGCTTTCCTTACACATCGGTGTACAGGATGTCTTAGGCACACATGCAAGTTTGCGTATGCCCCATTATTGCATATTAATATAACTATTAAAAAGCCTCAAGTAAAGACCCGAACTGCAAATTTTTCTAACAAATAGTTTAAAGGAAAGCGGAAGGCAGCGTAACAGAACACACAACTAGGGAGGAGAGTTAAAATAAACTACAATAAAGACTAATAAAATAACTAAGCAGTAAAATGGACTTTACTTTCTTCAACAAAATTAGTACGACCTTCATTCATAACCTCCTGAAAAAAAAAAGATATTATTCTATATATTATTTTATTTCTGTTTTTAGTTAAGTTTTCTCCCCAGCATATTCTCCCTTCCTTTATCTCTTTTCCTTTTCAACTTCAAACCAATCTGTAATATATCTTTATATTTAAGCAGGTTTTCCACTGACCGACTTATTATCTTTTGTAAGAATATAAACATTATTGTTCGTAACTTTGATGACTTATATAATGGCCATTGTAATTGGATTCTATTTCCAACTTACATTTTGCTTTTCAAAAGCACAATTTAGCGTCCTTCAAATTCGTAGGCATAGAGATATTTCTTATTCCATAGATTGCTTATGATGTGCAATGCTTTTGCCATCAGTTGCTGCAAGCTTCTTCTATGTACGTATTTTAGGTCATTGGCTTGTCTTCGCACTGTCGCATCTACTAGTCCTTCTGCATATTAACCGTTGTTTCAAAGAATAGTTGTTGCCGGTGTTATCCCACCTTCGCGTTAGAGGGGAATGTTCTCAATCAAGAGAGTGACAAAAGCATACTTGCAACCAATCTTGCTTTTTCATCTATGACTCCGCCAGCATCAACCTTAACAAGCTGAAGCGTTCGCAGCATTTAGGGTGACGTGGTGAAGTAAGCATGCAGTTAGATTGGCACACCTCTGAATAGAGTGAGCGTGAAATCCTACCCCTATATAGTAAACAATAGCAAATGAGTTACACCAATGAGGGGAAAGATTTCTTTTGTGAAAACAGCACCTTGATAATAGTTTCCTTTACTAATCGCTTTAATTGGAACTGGCCACATGAAGTAACTGAATCTGTCTTATGGTGAATAAGAATTCTGCAACCCTGACAGGACGACTTACTTGGACTATTCAGCGTTTAAGTCTCGCAACTTATATTTAAGCTATTTGATTTTCATATTCCGGGTGAATAGACCGTCCTATTTTACTCAGTTGGCACTGTGTCACATTCACGACAATTTCTTTACACGATTGTGCCTATTTTTAAGAAACAAAACTCTGCCTCACGCTAATTGCATCTATTGGATGCCTAGGTGCCTGAAGCGTAAAATATCTTATAATTTCTCAATATTAGGCTTCTGGCCACCATTGAAATATCACAAATAACTCTATATCTTTCTTCTTAACCAGACTATTTGTTTTACAATTTTTAAATCGCTTCTTCCCTTATTATCTAACAAGGCTCTTTATGTAATCATCATGTCTATGACTTTCGCTATGTAATTTATACATTCTTTCTATTAATTTCTAATAATCATTACGAAATAGATTACAAGCCCTTATTTCAAACAACTGATCTCCACTGCCAAGGTTGGCAGACTTGTTCTCACCCTTTGTTTTGGCTTTTCCGACAACTCAGGCCTCAAAGCGGCGTGTTGCTCTCGATTAAGACTTGCTATTCTTTCCTAGGAATCCACGTGGAGTCGCTTCCAGCTTTCTCCTGAAGGCATGATTGGCCACGTTTCGGTGGATCTACGTCACGCGTCTCTGTGTAGAAGCTTTGTGATTGGTTGAGGAGATGGCTGGCTGCGAACATCGTTTGTTCATTAATCTGAGTCCGATATATCTGCAGCATCTTCTTGCAAGCTTTTTTCTATGTTTTATTTTTTTTTTATAAGTAAGCTAAACAAGGCATTCTCTTTTTTTCGCAATTAATTTCTAGAAAATATAAAGTGCTAGTAAATTTGTAATTGTCTCACTTCTCGGAATTTGATTACAACTATCATTAACTTATTATATCTATTGTAATTAAAGCACGCTGAATTGGTTGGAATATAAGAAATCTTCCTTCCCTACTTAAGAGGTACCCATAGCGTTTCAGAACATTGAGAGGCAAATAAAGTTGTTTATTTATTTTATCGTATTTGTTTTCTGTTGACTTAATACCAGCTGAGAAATCATAGGAAGACTCTTCTTGTATCCTCCAGATTCACTCCCGCAGCTGCTTTCGTCAGACTCGTGTACAATTATTTTTATGTTCGTTTTTGGGACAGGGATACGCAAAGTACAAGCATTTAAGACGGCATTTTTGACATCTTGGAAGGCTTTCTCGTCACTCACATTTCCACAGCACTCGTCTACGAGAGAGATAGTTTTCTCTTTAAAAAGAAGTTAATAGTTCCAATTATACTTGCCAAGCAGGGCAATTGAGGGAGCGATAGAAACTTACACGACTAATTAAGCCTCTCAATTGCTTTATTCGTTTTGGGCAACCGCTATTTACATTTCGCTCAACCTTCTCAGGGTTGCTTCACACCATCCTTATTTATAATTAAAACCTAGGTAACTCAATTCCCCTCTCCCTATCTTACCTTTTGCGGATTGACTTATGTGTAGGAATTGGAGTCCTTCTAAATATATTTTTTACTAATTTTTTTTATTGCTCTCTTGTATAATAAAGGGCCTATATACATATTTTCACAACTAATGTAATATTTGGTATCTGAAAACAAATATTAAAAGCTTCTGAATAAATTAAAGCTGCAGGGTGGAGCTAAGGAAAACCATCGGCTAGCAAGTGTATGTAAAATGTGCCAAATTACTGGTGGTCGTAAATATTTTTTATTCTTCTTTATAAAGCGAAATAGTATAAGCTTGCTGTTAAACCTACTTAGTGAAATAACGAAAATTCTTTACATAGAATATACATCATGTATGTTTTTGCCAGCCTAAATATATTGCTTCCGTCTTCTATTTAATTCTCTGAAGTCGCGTGATCAAACGTATTTATTATCGCCCTTTTAAGCACAGCTTGCCTTGGCTTCTTTCTGCTTTCGTTTATGGTGCACGGGATCCTCCCACTCTTCTCTCCATACCTTCAAAAATGTCTTCTTCAACCTTTTTGCTGTTTCTCCCTTATATTATTTGATGTTTAGCTTCGCAAGGGTTGAGAAATAAATCCCTATTATTAATATATGATATCATTTAAAGTAAAGAGACTAATTTGCAGAGAGGAGAATTTAAAGTTGTAGAAAGAATGACCTTGACATACCACACACGAGAAAAGATTTTTATTTTAAATCAGGATTGTATTTTTATTGAACAGAATGAATTGGTCGTGGATCGATAAGTATATTTTGATTTTCGAAATTAACTAGACCGAATTTATTTCAAAAAATTCGTAGGCTAATACACTTATCTTTAAGTTGCAACATCCATTTTACCGTAAATAATTTTTAACAAATATCCAATGTCATTTCATTAATACTATATAGTCTCAATTTTGGAGTTCATTTGGGAGCCATAATATGTCAATGGGGCGGTATTACGCTTCTTCTATGCATTTGCAATAAAAAGATTGACTTCACTGCCAGAATCGAATAAAAACTCTTCTTACTTATGCAATCAAATTACTTTATAAATTTGTCGTCGAAAGCATTGCAAACACAGAGGTCTTCGAGCGTTTCATTGACTTTGTCGATCACTGCCGCATGAGCATGAACAATTTTTGGGTTCAAAGAAAGCCGAGTGGCAGCTTGTTTGCAATTACTTCTCTGGATATTCCGCCAGCGTATTTATTGCGTCCTTTGATTGTTATTTACCATTATATTGTCAACAATTAATACATCTCAGGCATATTAGAAATATCTACAGTTGCATTTCCGGGACACAGCTCTTTAATCCATTAATGACATTTGCGATTAAGCTACTTATTATTAGTGTTTTTACTAATACTTTTTTAATTATCACAAATTAATTTTTTATCTTTATTTTTATTAATTAAATGTTTACTTTATTATTAGCTATTAAAATTTTATATATTAAATTATATTATTTCAAATTTTAAATTTATTATTATTATATTATAATTTCAGCGAATGTGACGTTTTTCGATTGATCGCGAGGGTCGTAATCTTTGTCACCACCTCATGTGGTTTAACTTCCAAAGGATCCCTCCTCGATTGGGAGGTTGGCAGATGATCACGCTCTTTGTGCTACAAAATTTTGGAAAAAGATCGCCTGCTACGCGGACTAGCTTATGTATATGTCAGTTATCTTGAGCCCATGTATATAAATCATTTGTACTGAGTGGGTAGTTCATTCACGAAATAACTCTGCGCAAAATTTGGGTTATTTTGACGAGCTATTTAAAAAGTTTTGGTGGCCAAGAGGTCTTACTTTGGCTTATGTATTGCAACTAGGCAATTCATCGCTGTATTTCCCTTGTCTAATACATCGGCCTACTCGTTGATGCAACACTCGCATGTAAGTACTCTTCTAAGAATCCACAACTTGGTAAGAATCACTTTGAAGAGGGAACTCAATGGTGGAGACTATGTTGTTCGGCAAGATGGAGGCCAGCTGGCGCACCTTTTCACTGACGTCATTGATACCATTCAGTTTAAACACCGCATTAGTGGCACTCAACCAAGAGACTACCCCATAGGCATCGAAGGGGGGAGTTGGTTAAGGGTTATGGAACTGATTGCTTTGTGACGAGTTTTTCCTTGAGTGCGACTCTTCGTGTGCGTAGGTGACTTCGATGGGTCCGACTTTGGTGTACACAAATGTTCTTTATCAGAACTTGAAGTCGGGTCCTCGAATCCCGATGAGATAAGCGATTTTCGAGGGGAAGTAGACTTCCTTCCCTGCCTTATTTTGGGGTATATATTCTTCCCTTTCCTGTTTTCACTCGTGTGGATGTTTTCTTGATTCCCGTCATTTTTTCTGGTATAACAAGAAAAGTTTGTTTATTTTTCATGTTCAGGCTAAAATCAGTTCTTTTAAAAGCTCGCTTTGAGTTTTTTATACTTTTCTGAACCTGTATCTGTTCCGATGCAACGGCTTTCTTAGTCATATATATATATATATATATATATAAATATATATATAATATATATTATATAAATATATATAAAATAATATTATATATATATATATATATATATATATATATTATATATATTTATATATATATAATATATAATATATATATATATATATATATATATATATATATATATAATATATATATATATTATTATATATATATATATATATATATATATTATATATCATATATACTATATATATATATATATATATATATATATATATATATATATCTATTATATATATAATTATATATATTATATATATATATATATATATATATATATATATATATTATAATATACATATAATATATGTTATATATATATATATATATATATATATATAATATATATATATATATATATATATATATATATATAATAATATATATATACTACTGAGCTACTCGAAGTCTTTTAATTACTAATATAAATCAATATTTGGGGTGTGTAAATAATAGATCTGTCGTTTATTGTTTATTAAACTGATGCAAAAATGATAATTGGCTTGTGACAATCATATAAATTGAAAAATGATTATATGATAAATGGGACAATAGATCGGCATATAATTTAACTTTAACACACGTTAATTATAGCACAAAAAATATATGACCCTGCCACTAATATGTTATGACCTTTAGATCAAAGGATTTTAACACAAGCTTCGGCACAACTACTTGCTACAAAAAGCCGGCAAACAGTCCTCCTTTCAGCTTGGCTTTTGTCCCTCTCGGGCTCCAGCCATTCACATTTGAATCTTTGGCATCTCTCCCGCCTGAAGTGGGGGGGGGAGATGCTTTTAACTGTTTTTCCAACGCTATTAATTTGCTTAGTTACAAGGGAAGTTATATAGAATGGCTCACCAGTCATTTGTAAGAGATGTACACAGGCGAGGTTTGCAAATTGCCTCGTACATAGGTGCACACTCACTATGACATACATGCAAATTTTTACAGAACCGTCCCTATACTTGTAAATTTCCACATTAGAACTGGTGACCTTGGAGACGAAGAAATGAGAAGCTTTATAAGTAGTTGTGAAGCAAATGGTTATCGCTTCCCCATTTCTTACATTCTCCTCGCCTACATTTTTACAAATAAATTCAAGGAAAGCAGAAATAAAAAGAGGAAGAACAAAAAGCACAGAGAGTAAAGAACTACAATTTGAATAAATACCACACTTTAACAAATTTTTAATTTGTTCTCGTAATAATTATTATAAGATCGTCTCTACTCTTTCTTTCTCAAGAGACATCTTTTCCTGTTTCTCATTCCTCTTTCTTTTCCATTTATCAATTTTTATTTTCTTTTTCTGATGGGGAGTTAACAAGGCTATAAAAGATTTTTACATTTCTGAGATTTTCTACTACTACTTTATTATCTTTTATTATGTGAGCATTGTTATTAGTTATCTTTACTACTCGATAGGGTCCACTATATTTAGCCTCAAAATTACCAACATTATATTGCTGATTTCTTACTAATAAGTATTTTGCATCTTTCAAATTTTTAGGAAGGAAAATATTTCTATTTCGGAGATTTGTTCGTTTTGCAAGTGGTTTTGCTATCAATCTTGCAAGTTTTTCAATGTAGTTATCATAGGTCATTGGTCTGTCTGGGACATTTGTATCTAATAGACCTCCAGGTATATTTATATTCTGACCATACAAGAGCTTACTAGCACTGATGCCGCTTTCGGCGATGGGAGTCTGTCGAATGGCAAAAAGAACATATGGTAAAATATCTAACCATTGTTGATCTCTCATCTCAGGTTCGTGCAGCATAGTTTTCATGCAATTTAATAGAGTCTTGTGGAAAGACTCTACTTTGGCATTTGCCTGTGGGTTATACCTCGCTGTGGTAGTATGACAAGTGCCTAGTAGCCGACGCACACTCTTGAATAAATGAGAAGTATAATTAGCTCCTCTATCCGTGACCAGATTGTCAGGCACTCCAGTATGAGGAAAGATTTCATTTACTAGTACTTTTACTACGGTTTCTTTTGTTATATCTTTAAGTGGGAAGGCCCAAACATAATGCGAAAATCTATCAACCAGGGTGAACAAGTACTTATAACCCCGACAGGGAGGTAACTTGATTATATCTACATTCATTGTTTGAAACTTATAACTGACCATGATATTTTCCGTAAATTGGATTTATTTTTCTTCCAACTTTGCTCACTTGACTTTGTGTACATGTTCTAACAATATGCTTTACTCTTTTATGCATGCTTTGGAAAACAAAGTCAGCTTTGATTGTAGTAAGACAGCGGGTTATTCCGAGATGCCCCTGGAGGTGGGTGATTTTTTTCACCCCATCGATACTTTCATTTGGCATAATTTAATGATATATCAATATATAATTGAGTTTCTTCTTTTTGGTTCCAAAACTTTTGCTTTTTAATATTAAGTGAGCTCTTAGTTTTATCTAATAGCAATGTTTGTATATATTTATCTGTTTGTTGTTTAATCATAATAGCTTTATAATCTATTCCTTTTTAAAATCTTTTTATCAATTCCACATGTGCTTTTGTGACTAAATTAAGTTTTTATCTCTATTGAATCTTCCGTTCGCTTACACACATATTCGTTGTGTATATTTTGAGTTTTAAATTCAGCTAACAATTTATTTTCTAAGGCTATCCGCTCATCAACTGGTATAGTCGGTTCATCCAAATTTGAAGCTTTCCCACGCTGAGAATGCGAAGTATTTGTGGAATGTGAGTCAGATGTTTTTAAAGAGACTGACTCTATCCTTTCTTGCGTGTTTATGGCTTTGGCGCGTGATGTTTCTCCTTTCACATTCCTTTGTGACCAACCTCTCAAAGCATCTGGTAGAGGCTCATTCCAAATAGCATTTAAATGCCTACTCTCAGTTTCTTCAGTTTCGGGTTTGTGTCCTGCGCTTTGATTGGTTAAGGAGCTTGTTGAGGAACCAATCCCATTCTCTTTTTGTAAATCTGGCGTGCTGCTATTGGCTGAGATATTTTGAAGCTCCGCCCCTTTTTCGGTTACGATTTTTTCAGCTTCATTGCATGCATTTTCATTTGCAATTATCTCATTTTCTAGAAGTTACACAGACAAGGGGTTATTTTTGGTAGTAATTAGATTCCATGATACTTTAAATGAGCTAATAAAATTTAACTGCCGTATCTCCCTGACATTTTGATTTTTTTCAATGATCAGTTCTCTAGAAGTTGTGTGCATTGCTAGTTTTCGACCAACAACGAGATGGCCGTATTTAAGTAGAACTTTGTTCAAGCACATAAGTAACTTATTCACATAATCATATTTTCGTTCAGTTGGAGATAAAACACTGCTATAAACTGCGAGAGGCAGACTTTCCTTTTCATCAGACAATATTGCACTTGCAATGGCTACCTGTGTGGCATGTATGATGATTTTTATCGGACCTGACATACTAGGATATGTCAATGCTGAATGAAGCATGTTGGATGGCTTTTTAAACATTTTCAAAAGCTTTGTCAGCAGCATCATTCCATTGGATCCGTCTCCTAGAATAAGGCTTCCCTCCCAGATATAAATTTAGGGGGGCAATTATATCTGCCCAACAGACTAGTGTATTTCGATAAAACCAAAGTCTTCCTAGAAAGGCTCTTAAGTCTCTTATAGTTTTAGGTTTAGGTACTTCTAATATCTTCTTAACTTTGTCATAAATAGGACGCACTCCTTCTGCATTGATGGTATAACCTAAATAATTAATATCTTTTTCACCTATTTTACATTTAATGGGGTTTAGGCTAATATGTAAGTATTGTAGCCTTTTAAACACCTTTTCAAGGACAATCTTGTGTTCTTCTTCGGTCTTTGTATGGACAAGAATATCATTCATATTAATGTCCTGGAGGAGGATGTTTACAAATCTTTGGAAAACAAAAGGAGATGATAAATATCCCATAGGGAGACAAGTATAACTGAAGTTTCCGAGATTACTTGTAATTGTAAAGTATTTTATGCTTTCTTTATCTAATGGAATTCCATAGTAAGCCTGTGTCATATCAATTTTGCTGAAATAGTTGCTCCCTTTCAATGTGAATATTGCATCTTGCAAAAAGGGGAGTCAATAAGGTTCTTGTTCTGACCTTTTATTTAATTCACGGATGTCTGAAATTAACCTCACTTGATTGTTACTTTTTTCCAAAACAGACACAGGGAAATCCAGAGGAAATTTGTTCTTTTTAAAACCCCTGTTGCAATTAAATTGTTGAATTCTACCCTTGTTTGATTATATAACTTATGAGGTATTCTTCGGGGTCTCATAGCTATAAGGGGGCCTCTGATGGTTTTATATGGATAAGTGTTAGCTAATTGTATTAAAATTCTTTCAGGTATAACAGCCTGTTCTTCATTTTTAGTTACCTGACCTTCTTTATTTATTAATGCTGAGCTCACGCAGCTTGTTTTACCTTTATATTTTTCAAATATCTCTCCCCATCTTTCATTTTGTTTACTCTTTATATAATTATTTTCTGTTACATAAGGATTGAGAAATAAGTCTTTATATTTAGTTAATAAATCATAATAGAATATAGTACTATTAGGGACATGCGGAGAAGAGGTTGAAATGGTTGCAAAGGGAGACGAACGGTCTCTGGAAATTTTATGCACAAAATTTTCCTTAAAATTACTATTTCCAATTAGTTTTATAGTTTTATTTGTTGTGGGATCTATCAAATATCATTTTTAAAATTTACACTTAAGTCAAAACGTTTCAGAAACAGAAGCCCCAAAATATTTACCTTTAAATCGGCTATATAAAATTCATCAACATATTTTCTACCTAGTTTTATATCAAATTTAATAGTTTTTACATCATAAATATTAATTTTGGTATTATTAGCAGCAAGCATATGACCTATTGGGGACTTCCGCCTTGCAATGGCATCCACTTGCAAGATATTGAACTGAGAACCTGAGTCAATAATTAGCTCCCTATTATTTAATACATCATACACCTGATATAATTGTAGGTCAGTCATCTCACAAGCTTTCTTTCTGGTCTGGTCTCCGTCAAAAACCTTTTCAATGCGACAGCATTTCTCGTTTTTGAAACTATTATTGACCCGACTTGGGTAGATACTTGTCTCATGAGCTTTACCTGCCCTTATATCAGGTATATTATTACATGAAATCATATTAAAGAAAGTGTAACTAACATGCAATAGTTGTACAGGTCCTTGAAAATCTTTCATTTGTACATTACCCTTATTTTCTTGTCCGACATATTTCCTCGTTTTCTGTACATTTACTTTGTTTATAATGTCATTTTTATCTTTGTTCATAGTTTGGTACAGAATATTGTCGGTAAATTGGTGTGGTATATTTTCAACACTATTTATAGAATTTTCATGCAAGTTTTTGATACCACTTTTATTTTGAAACTTATTGCTTTCATATTCTTCATTTCTGTTTTCAATATTACTTTGATTATTATTATTATTATTATTATTATTATTATTATTATTATTATTATTATTATTATTATTATTATTATATTATTATTATTATTATTATTATTATTATTATTATTATTATTATTATTATTATTATTATTATTATTATTATTATTATTATTATTATTATTATTATTATTATTATTATTATTAGTAGTAGTAGTAGTAGTAGTAGTAGTAGTAGTAGTAGTAGTAGTAGTAGTAGTAGTAGTAGTAGTAGTAGTAGTAGTAGTAGTAGTAGTAGTAATTGTTATTAATTTCAGTATTGTTTTTATTTGTAATTTCTATAGAGTTATTCATTGCATTTATAATTTCAATGTTCAATGCATCATTGGTTTTATTATTAATTTCATTATCATTTATTACTACTACTTCTGGATGAAAGGTCACTTTTCTATTGAGAGAAATTAAATTTTCCCGACTGCCTGCAGATGTGGAAGAGAGCAGTGTTGGCATTTTGTGAGGCATTTGTTCCGAGTTTAGCGAAGAGTAAGGATAAGAGGGGACAATCTTCAGATTCACATCTATAGGCTTTGTGAAGGAAGCGTGAATGATAATAACTATATTCGTTTGTGATATTATCAACAGCGTTGTTATTGTACCTCGACTTTCGGCCTAGACTCCGTCCTCGGCTCATATTTCGGTCTTCGGCGTGTTGGCTTCTTTCTTTCACAAGCAGCCCGATAGTGCCACCATGTATTTTATGGCTTTCATCATTTCTTCCAACTGGCTTGAGATCTTTTCATGATCGTTGAGGGTGGAGTTTTGTGGGCGTTCCTCTCCGTATGAGTGACTCAATCTGTTTTGTGAGTCAGCCTCTAGGAAGTCTTTCCTCTCTCGCGTAAGATTTACTTTTCCCAAATAATTTTCGCTCGTTGGCGGTTGAAAATTCTTCTCCTTTCGGATAAAATTTTTGAATAAATCATCTGCTACCCTAACCATTCTGTGAATGTCTTTGTCTTCAGCCAGAGTATAGAGGCTCATCTGGATGTTTGAAGGAAGTTCTTCTAAAAACAATTCAACAGCAAAATTTGGGTTGTTTTCTACGACACAAAGAATCTTTCACTCTACTTAGATATTCGCTTGGGAGCTCATCTCTTTGCATTCCCTTTTTAAATACATTTCTAATCCGTTGCCTCAATGCTGGTAAATAGGTTTCTTCGATATCATCGATGAGTAACTGATAGGCATTTTCTTGCAGCAGAAAGTGGATTTTCGACACCAGAGTGTTTGGTAGAATTCCTGTTAAGAGGCGGACTCGTTCATGTGTGTCGTCAACATGATTTAGCTTGAAGATGGCATTAATAGCACTCAGCCAGCTGATCACTCCAAATGGATCGAAAGGAGGGAGTTGGCTCGAGGTCAAATGACTATACTTTTTCAAAGGCGACTGGTATTCTCGGAGTCGACTTGTTGTTGTTGTTGTTGATCGTGATTTTGAAGTCTTCGGTGACTCAAGTGGCTCTGCATTGGATGAGGAAAAGGAAGGAGGCTCTCTCTCTCTCTCTCGTGGAGAAAGAGCAGTTTGTGTTGAAGTTAACTTTTTTTGTCCCCTCCCAGTGATGGGAGAAATCTTAGAACGACTTGGCTTGGTCTTATGTGATAGTTTCTTGGCGGCGACCATATTTTCAGTTAACAAAGAGATTTTGTTTCCAAATTTGAGTTGACTATTTCAAACGGTCGTTGGAAAGTTCACTGGGTTCTTACAGAACGAATTGAAATTGAAGCGTCGCTTTGAGAATTTTGTTCGTTCGTCAGTTTAAGTAACGGATTTTTTTCCCTTTTTCAAATTATAGCTTTATCTTCAACTAAGTTTTTAATACACAGTTTAATTTACGACACAGATCACAATTAGCTTAACACAGTTAATTTTTGAGTTTTACTCACACACTGATTTATATTTATAACAGGTTTAAATTCACAGTTAATTTACACAATTTCTGACTCCTAATTTGAAGGTGATTAATTACAGGTAATTAAAACATGTCAATTGCAGGGATGCACCCACGAGAAGGGGGGTTTTTGTCACGAGGGGGTCGACCAAAGTTATAGACTGAGCTACTCGAAGTCTTTTAATTACTAATATAAATCAATATTTGGGGTGTGTGAATAATAGATCTGTCGTTTATTGTTTATTAAACTGATAAACATGTATATATATATAATATATATATATATATATATATATATATATAACAACTATATATATATATGTAACTCTTGAAACTATATATAATATTATTATATATATATATATATATATATATATATATATATATATATATATATGACAGTTATAAGAGGTTGACTCCGTTTAGGGGGAAAATTTTCGAAAAGAAAAACAACGAATTTCGAGTATTTTCTTTATGGTGACAATTTCTATTATTAGCGTTATTTGCATATATCTATGAATTTTAATATTTATTAGGTAAATTTTTATAAAATTAAAAAATATTTTTAGTAATTATGACATTTTTAAGAAATTAGTAAATATTATTATTATTATTATTATTATTATTATTATTATTATTATTATTATTATTATTATTATTATTATTATTATTATTATTATTATTATTATTATTATTA
>JABUQX010035739.1:5000-12500 GCA_015478945.1 Trachelipus rathkii | reverse complement strand
AAAAAATCGGGTAGAAACAGAAAGCCGTTGCTGCCCAAACCTTTGAAATTTTCAAACAAAGTCTCCATCTTAGGCTTAACGTTTCTGACTCATTAAAATAGTCTGTGATTTTAGCCACTATAAGAATGGTTTCAAAAAAAAGACTGACTCAAAAGAGTCAAGCGAGTCACTCAAAGAACTCCTTGAAAAAAAAGGGGAATAGAAAATCACCGCCCCCCCTTCAATGTTTGCTCAATTCCCACGAGCATAGAGCAATCCATCTCTTCAGAAGTGATACCCGAAAAACACCTCCCTATAACCCTGGGGGGAAAGAAAGCTCAAGACTCCCACTCGGCTCACAACAAGGATACGGAAACTTTAACCCTTTCGCTGCTGAGGACGTCAACGTTGTCGGCACGCGTAATTGTGATTAAAGGACTGATGCCGACTATGTGTCGTCATAAATCGTATTCGTTCTATACGAAGTTCAGCCATGAACTCTTTGGTTTTCTTTCTAATTTTACGTTATACTACATTTATCTTGTGACCTTTGGCAATTTTAAGACCTGTTTGAGCATATAAATCCTGGCCCCGCCTTCGAATCTAGTTAGTATGAACCAAGCGCCATCAGCATGGAGGTGTTTCAAAGCTCGGTTTTATTGAAAATTTGGCTTATTATTCTAGATGCTGGGTGGATTTTTATCATTGTATCCCCCTTATCCCCCATCCCAATGACTTTCTTCTATACTTGGGAGCCCCTCAATCAATTTCTTTTCTTTCCTTCCCCTTACCCCATCCCCTTACCCAACCCCAATGTTTACAAAATTTCTTCATTTTATCTTACTTCGTACTTCTTGCTTCCTCTTCCAGAAAGGATTTTCATCATGTCCTCTCTTCTTTATATATATATATAATATATATATATATATATATATA
The DNA here is from genome assembly GCA_015478945.1 of Trachelipus rathkii. Taxonomy (NCBI): domain Eukaryota; kingdom Metazoa; phylum Arthropoda; class Malacostraca; order Isopoda; family Trachelipodidae; genus Trachelipus; species Trachelipus rathkii. The sequence goes on along the minus strand of JABUQX010035739.1, from coordinate 11,585 downwards.
TATATATAATATATATAGAAATAAATATGTATATAAAAATATTTTCATCATGTCCTCTCTTCTTTATATATATATATATATATATATATATATATATAAATAAGGAATAGGAAAACATTTGTAAATTCATCGGAAGCGGATTTATTTTTTACAAATTATTATACGGTATATATATATATATATATATATATATATATACACATAAAAAAAATATATATATATATATATATATATATATATATATATATATATATATATATATATATATATATATATATATATATATATAATACACAGAAGCAAAATAAATACAAACGCTGACCCAGCACTGACACAGCGAAGATAAATAAATGTGTGCGTATTTCTACCGTCACGAGCGGTACAAACGCTGACTCAGCTGGCGCAGCCAAAGGGTTAAGACAGAGACAATTGTAATTCAAACATCTCGGTGCTTCTTGCAAAGTACTACTGGAATCAATAAAAATATTAAAATTGTTGAATCAAATAATTTACATAATAATGTTAATAAAATACTCATCAGTATTGAAATGACTTGTATAAATACTAATAATAATAATAATCATAATAATACACACACACACACACACACACACACACACACACACACACACAATAATAATAATAATAAAAAATAAAAATAATGATGATAATAATAATAATACATATTAATAATAATAATAATAATAATAATAATAATAATAATAATAATACACACACACAATAATAATAATAATAATAATACACACACACACAATAAAAATAATAATAATAATAATACACACACAATAACACACACACACACATAATAATAATAATAATAATAATAATAATAATAATGAAACATGTGTTTATTTAATAATGTTGTACATAAAGACATGCATGCTATATCTGAAGACAGTGTGAAAATTTTACAACATTAAAATGCCGACATGGTTCTGTACCGTAATATGAACAATAATAAGAATGTTATTAAAAACAATGAAAGTGTACAAAATAAAAATAAAAACGCATCTCACCATGCCAATGTATATAAATGATTTTATAGTGTCTGTCGCAACGCTTGATGGATATTTTGCTAAGGCTATGTCCTGTAATAAATTTTCGATATTTCAAACCATAAGATCGGGGAAGAAAGCAAGGCACCGAAGATTCCCCTCCCGTAACCCTTCAATGCCTCCTCATATCCTGGATAGCGCTTTCAGGCCAAAATTGAGGGTCTGAACGTGACAGTTGCGGGGGTGGGGGGAGATTGGGGTTGCCATGCTTCAAAATCTGAATCTATCCAAATATGTTGCATGATTAAAAATAACAAATGTAATTCATAGGACATTAGACTATTAGGGAATATAGAGACAGTAGCCACATGGGTCGAGACTGCCCCAGTCAACCCACCTCCACCCACACATGCTCATGCAAATCCACAAAGCACCTAGGGTCACAATTTGTTGTAACTACAAATCCACCAATTTGGCTTAGTCAAAACTAATGATATATATATGATACCCAAACCATCCACATGCATTAATAACTAAGTTATGGTCACACATGCCATCTAACATTAATAACTACTATAACTAAAAACCCGCCAATTTGGCTTCGTCAATATATTATATGATACCCAACCCATCCATAAACGAATCTAACCCTTTTTTAAATGTTGCAATCGAGTCACACTCAACAACCTCCTCTGGCAGACCATTCCAAAATTTAACAACCCTATTACTGAATGCATGCTTTCTTAAATCAAGATGGCATGCTTTCTTCTTAATTTTCTTATTATGCCCCCTGGTCACCTGTCCATGTTCTACTATGAAAAATATATTGATTCTTTATTATCAATAGATGTAAATTTTTTGTAGACTTGTATCATGTCCCCTCTGAGAAATCGCCTTTCTACAGAAAACATTCCTAACTCCTTCAGCCTCTCCTCATAGCTCTTACCCTCAAACCCAGAAATCATCCTTGTTGCTCTACGTTGCACTCTCTCTAGCATATCTAAGTCTTTCTTTAAATAAGGGGCCCAAACTTGTGCACAATACTCTATTACTGGCCTAACATAGCTATTATACAGTTTACTTATTACTTCCTTGCTCTTGTAAACAACATTGCGATTTATTATGCCCAGCATCTTATTAGCTTTATTTAGCTTCCAAAACGTGGCTTAGTTACTTTCAATGCTTATACACTCCAAAATTCTTGGTCCACACACTCACTTTCCAATCCCCATTCATATCGTAGTTAAAACTTTTATTTGAGTAACCTATGTGAAGAACCTTACACTTTTTACTATTAAAATTCATTTGCCACTTATCTGCCCACCCAAGAAGTTTATCAAGATCATTTTGAATCTTTATGCATCCTTCACTATTCTCTATTCCTAACTGAGGTGAGCACTTTAGTAACGATCTGCAAACTTAGAAACCTTTCATTTAAGTCCCTGGTCTAATATATATATGAGGAACAAAAGTGGCCCCAGCACTGAACCCTGTGGGACCCCACTCTATTTCCCATGATGATTTATTCCCGTTTAGTTGTATACACTGTTTTCTATTCCACAACCAACCATATACCACTCCACCTATACCGCACTGCAATAACTTTTCATCAGCCTTATGTGTGGGAACCTTATCAAAAGCTTTATTGTCAAAAGTCTAAATATACAATATCAACTGGATCTCCTCGGTCAATGCAGTCAGTAATGTATTCCATAAATTCTAAAAGGTTTGTCTGACATGACCTACCCTTTCTGAAACCATGCTGGGAGTCATACAATACCTTGTTATCTTCTAAATATTTCTCTATATGACCTTTCAGTAACTTTTCCAGAACCTTTACAACCAGAGATGTTAAGCTAACTGGCCTATAATTTCCCAAATCTTCCTTGCTACCTTTCTTATAAATAGGCACAACATATGCTGTTTTCCAGTCATCTGGTACCTCACCAAATGTTATAGAGCTCTTAAAAATCAAATACAGTGCCTTTGCAATGCTGGTACTACCCTCTTTCAGAATTCTACCATATATACCATCAGGGCCTGCAGCTTTACTTGGATCAATATGATCTAATAAACGATTAATATGATCAAATTCAATTTCTGTAAGTCTATTTGTTACATGCATACAAGAACTATTAGTCTCTAAACTATTTTCAATCTTTCCTCAGTAAACACTGAAGCAAAATAAGCATTGAAAATGTTGACCAACTCCTTATCTGAACTCACTAAATTTTCATCAATTTTAATTGGACCAATTGTCCTATTCTTACTTTTAAATTTATAAAAGTTAGTTTCTCCATTTTACGAAAGGGGATGAAATCAATTTCTGAATTTTTTTGTATTTCTTATTGACTGGTTAAGTTCATTTCAATTTTTCCTATAATTTTCTTAATCATCTTCCCTATTACTACCCTTGAATATTTTAAAACATCTGCGCTTTTCATTAATTTTCTCTCTTATCTCTCTATTCCACCAAACAGGTTTTCTCTTCGCCACCCTAATGGGTTTATCTTTAAAACATACTGACTGAATATTCATTAAAATTTGCTTAAAATGTTCCTACATGATAAAACAGTTTTGGCCCTTAAAACTCTTTTAGTCCTGTGCTAGGTTGTTGGCTATATGTTCCCAAGAAATGAAAAACTGCCATTTCGAAATTCATGATCTTTTTCCTTTTATTATTAATAACTTGTAAGTAAAGTCTCTGATAATAATTCTTCATGTTAAATTGAAATATATTATGGTCAATAAGTATTTCTTCTCATCTCTAACTTCATCCACCATACTTATCATTAGTTAATATTAAGTCTATAATAGTGCATCGTATCTTGTGGGTTCTTGAACCATCTGGGTAAAAAGTTATTTAGTATACAATTTATGAATGCAGAAACTCATACCATGGCCCATATTAGACAAGGAATCCAATGAATGCCAGGAAAATTAAAATCTCCCATTATGACTATACCTTTTTCTTTACTGTGGCATGCTGTCTCAATTTCTTTCACAATTTCGCATCTAATTCTTGACTCTGGCCAGGAGGTCTATAAATGCCCCTATTCTATTTGAATTTATTGTATATAAGGATATCTACCCACACTGATTCAATATCATGATTAATTTTAAAGTCAGTCATTAGTACAGATTGAATATTGCTTTTAACATAAAGCGCCACACCACCACCCTTCTTCCTCTACGCCAGGCAAATAAAAGTGAATATCCCTCTTATTTGCTATTCTGAAAGGAGTTCCATATACCCCTTTCTCACAACCCATGCCTCAGTTATGCAAATAATGCCTAGATTCTCATTTATGGTAAAACTAATCAGCTCATCTTATTTCTAAGGCTATAAGCATTTGTGTAAAAACATTTGATACTCTTCGAAATGTGTTGTTATTTTTATTGATATCATCATTATTTGAACCTGTAACAACAATAGCTTTAATTATCTCACCACTATTACAGTTACCATTCCTATTGTTCGTATCTAGATTTAACCTATCACCCCCAACTTTACCTATTTTTTTTTATAAACAAGTTCTAAACTGGTACTGAATGGCCCAACACCTTTACGACTCAAGTGATCTCCATCGACTGCAAAAAGATCTTTATCCAGAAATTCTCTCCACAAATCCAAAAACCTAATATTTTCTGAAAAACATAATTTCCTAACCCTTTCATTTACACCTAAAGCCCTACTCCCCCATTCCTGACCTGCACCTAACCTAGGTAAAATCCCAGAAATCTTGCACTTTCTTCCTTCTGAATCAATCTCCTATAATCTGCTATTAATTCTTCTGACCTTCTATGTCCTATATCATTTGTACCCACATGCACAATCACCTCTGAATCAACATTTGTAGAATCAATCTCTCTATCTATATCCTAACGTGATATCACTCACCTTGCACCTGGATAACATACTCAATCGTTTCTTTATTCTAGTTTGAAAAAGTCCCCATCTAGGTCGTATCAGAGTCTCCAATTAGCAATTTATCAGTCTTCCCTTCAGAAAACTCAACATTACTATTGGCACTCTCTGATCCCTCCCCATCTGGAAGACAGTCGAACCTGTTACTGCAGGTCAAAGGCTGACTGACTTTCGAGATCCTCATCTTTAAATCATTATTTCTATTTTTACAACTCTATATTCATCTGCAGACCTATTATACACTACTTTATCCTTTCCCCTCTCATCTTCCTGCCTAGGTGAATCACTCTTCATTCTGCTCACCCCTACATCCTGGCCCCTCCTGCTCCTCGGGACATCCCTACTAACTTCCCTAACACTCCCCCTCCTCTCAACTCAAATACTTCTTCTTTTCAATCCATTCACATTTTCACTCAGTCTTGCAATCTCCTTCCTTATTTAACAACACATTCTCTGCATTCAAATCACAAGCAGGGCATCTATTCACATATTCACCTCTCACAGTCCCACAGATATCACACAGAGCATACATACTTTAAATTATTATTAGCTTACTAACCTGTACCTATTATTTTACCAACTAGTTTAAATATCGTTAAAGCCTAAAAATAGGTTAAAACTTTAAACAAGCCTAAATTTAGCTTAGCCTAGGCCAGGGATATATAAAAGTTATAAGGTAGGCTTAACTGTAGTCTGTGACTGGAAAACCTAATTTAATTTAAATTATCACTAAATTAAAGTAACAATTAATAAAGACTGTATTTAAATACAGAAAGTCTATTTAAGAATCCAAATAAACCCAGACACAGAAAACAGTAAAACTCTTACCTATGTTAGCCTAGGGTTAGGCTATCAAATTTAAATTATCACAAAATTAATATAACAATTGTTAATGACTGTAGTTATATACACAGCAGTAGTGTAATTAGATACACAACACTAATTTGTTTACTAAATTCACTTTCAAATACACAAATTATATTAATAAAATTGGAGAGCAAAAATTAACACAACCTCACTCACTGGTCACTGGTCATAGATCATCATTCCATCATAAGTATAGCTAACAATTAAAAGAATTTCTTGCCAGTGATTTATATGATCTTGATAAAATTTTACATTTTCTGATTAGTAAATTCGTGTTTGATGAAAAATGAATATGCTTTTGTTTTGATGACATTTAAGAATATAAGCTCAAACCCAGAATCCCAAGTGGAACAGTCGGGTTGACGATCGAATGAAATTGAAATAGAGTATGTTATTGCTTGGTTAAGCATTGATGAACTTTATTAAGAAAAATAAAATTTTGGTATAGATTTAATAACAAGGGTATAGAAATTTCTTTTTCATCCGTAATAGCAAATTTGGTAATGTATGAATTAAAATAGGTAGCATGATAATTTTAAGTATATTCCATTTTTCAAAACCTTATCGTACCCTTGTCTCTTCATTTCTCCTCTTATAATAAATAAAAATACAAAAATCAAAAAGATATAATAAGGCAAAATCGCGAAAAAAAAAAAAAAAAAATGAAGTCGGAAAAGAAAAGGAAAAGTGCTTTAAAACACCCGAGAATAGCTGGTCGCTCATAAACAAGCATCCAAATCTTCCTCTCTGTAGTCATGATAACGAAAACCGCAG
>JABUQX010035738.1:32500-66910 GCA_015478945.1 Trachelipus rathkii | reverse complement strand
AAATTGTATTAACATATTTTATATATAAATTCTCATACCCCTTCTTTAGTTTATTTATTTTAATATATTTAAAAATAAAAACTTAAACAAATTTATAAACATTTTGTTCAAACCCCGCTTGTTATTATTATATTAGTATTATTAAATAAAATATTAGTATTTTATTTTTATATATTTAAAGCTTATTAATAAATTAATATATATATAGTAATATATATATAATAGAATAATGTTATTATAATAACCTGTCGTGACCTTATTATTATTTTTCATATATATATAACGTAATCCACAGCATAAATAGCAAATTTTAATTATATTTTATTATATTAGTTATCGATGATAGTATAATATAATATACTTTATTATTTTCTATATTTTTATCTCTTTCAAATTGATAGATTTTCTTTATGTTTATGTATAATATATAAAATAAGTAATAGCAGGTTGATTGATTTGAATTGATATATAACAAATATATATGAAATATATAATAAGTAAAGACATAGTATAGATTTATAATAAAGTCACATTTGGGGTCTTTATACATATAATCATATCGAGAACTGTCCATATTCACAAGAACTAATTAGTAATAACCAACCACCAAAACATGCTCAAATCACCGAAAGTAACTTATATCTAATGATATTTTTATTCATTTAATAACTTATTATATATATAATATACTATATATAATATTTATTATTTTTTTTATATATATTATATATATATATATATTATATACGCAACATAATGTATGTATATATATTACTATATAATAATATATATATATATATATATATATATATATAATATATATAATATATATATATAAATATACTTATATATATAATAATACATGTGTGTGTGTGTGTGTGTGTGTGTGTTTGTGTGTGTGTGTGTGTGTGTGTTGTGTGTGTGTGTGTGTGTGTGTGTCTGTGTGTGTGTGTGTGTTGATGTGTGTGTGTGTTGTGTGTGGTGGTGTGGTGTGTGGTGTACGTGTGTGTGGGTGTGTATTTAATCGTAATTATTTTAGAATTTTTTAAATTTTCTTTAGTTTTTCGGTCGTTCTTTAAAATGGGTGATTGCTTTTTTAATTGTTTTTGAAATATTAATTTCTAAACACTCTTCCAGCTAAATCAGAGAGAATTCACATGAGCAATAAGTTTTTTATGACTTCCGAAGAATAAACTCAAAACTAGAACTAATATACAATACAACCAACCGCAGTTTCACTTAATAAATATAAACGCAACATTTTTATTACGAAAAATTGACAAAGAATGTAATAGTTCCTAAATCATGGTTTGACTCTCAGAATTACTAAATAAGTTTTATTTTATGTACTTTATTCATACAGGCATTGCTGTGTCTTGCTTTTTTTATCGCCTAAAGTATTATTTCCTTATTTTTGAAAATGATTATTTTATAATTATATTCTTTTTTACTTTTCTTTATTTTTTATTGTAGTCATTTATTCTATTATTTTATATTTTATTTAGGAAAGTGTAATGCTAAATTTCGCATTTAAAAAAAAAATAAACCAATTAACTTAACTTTGATGAATACGAGTTATGAGAACCATTATACAGAGTGATTAGCATAGGTTTTGGAACTTATTTTTATTCTATTCAAACTCACATTTACAAAGCGGAAATACTAATTAAAATGGCTTTTATTAAAACATTCATCTCATTTTGTTACAAATTGCAACAATTGCAATCCAAGTGTTTTTCATTTCTAATTCTTTGGATTTTAGATTCTTAAAGCATCGTTTCTGCATTTTCTCCGATGTTGAAAAAAACGCAAAATGTTTAAAATTTCAGGAATTACTATTTAAAAATGAAGATAAAAAAAAAAAAACAAAAAAACTTCAGTACAGCATCAGTAGTAAGAAGTTGGTTACTCGAAATCCAGTTGCGGAAAACAGTGGAAAGAATGCAGAATTTGTGAGCAATTTGGACAAGTTTCCAACAACAAATATTGATGAAGTATTGAAGGCGACATCCATTTTATAACACATTTTTTGTACTTAAATAACAGTTTTTAGGCGCTTATTATCGGGCAAGGTTCCGCCCGATATATTGACCAAAGTTATGTTAGCCAGCTACTTTTACCGTTAACATTGTCCCAAACATCACGGAGGAGTTGGCTCGTTTCTAAAGCCAGTGGCAAGGTACTGTACGTCAATGAACGACGACGCGTTTTAAGGAGGTTTAAGGAATTTTAATCGCTTCCAAGTTGAGGCTTTGCGGAACGCTTCTGAAACGGGCCAGGAAAAATTCCAAGTCATGTCGGCAGATGACTTGGATTTTCCATCAGTTACTCGTTAGATTTTTATTTCAACTTCTTCCAAACAGTGCTTCATAATGCTAAAGGTTAGGCGGTACTAAGGTGGTAAAACCGCTTTGTATTCTGGAAGACTCATTTATCGGCGAGCATTTTTTAAACCAGCACCTGAACTTAGATTCGGATTTAACACCCCAGATGGCAGGGTTTTTTTTGGTTCTAGACATACTTTTAATATGATCGCATAGAACAATTTCTGCTGATGATTCGTTCAACCTGAAGGCTTTTACGACACAAAATTGATATTTAATAGTCTTTCTTCGTGCTCTGGTGACAGATTATTAATTGAAAAACATAATGACGAAAGGCAAAATTTTAAAAACTAGGTTATTTTAACGCTCACTAACATGAATCGTTGTAGATAGAATATAAGCTCGGAACAAGGGGGCTCTAGGAATATATGTCTTATAAGCACACACTTTCTTCCCTTATTTTTAAGGAGATTTCCATCTGGACAATACCGCACAAAACAAAAACTTGGTACACACACACGAGCTCCCCCGCGCCCGACACACATACACAGCCACACCACACCACCACGTATCAAACACAATCCAACAGCATCCCATCCCAATTATCCACACCCACCTACCACCAACAGTTGATGCATACCGTCTCAGATATGTATCCCCGGAACCATTGAGGTTTATACGCACAAGCAAACATAACAAAATCACAACCGAGACCCAAGGGGGTGCTGCGACTTCCAACAAATAGGAAAAAGGGCAGTAGGTCTAAGGTACTGGTTTCTGGGGAAAAAAAAAAAATAAAAAAAAATTAGCCCGTATTTAGCCAGGACTCGGAAGATGCATTGGAATTAAAGAAGAAGCCAAATCTGAGGTTGTCATGTGCCGGAAAAAAATTAAAGAGACTGCATTGATGCATAAAGATGACGAAGATAAAGGCATAGAGATGAAGAAAGAATAAGAGGTCTCATTTGGCCGAGGAAGCATATGAGCCATTTCGTGCCGGTGCCGAAGCTAGTGCATGTCGGCCAGAGTTTTAGCAATAATACACTAATAAGTTGCTTAACTCGATCAAAATATTAAGGTGTCTAAAATAGTATTTATGTTTTTATTAAAAAGGCCGTAGATGATGAAATTACTGAGAGTTTCAGAAACTTTCAAGGGGTGTCTGAGGTATCCCAGGAGGAAAAGCATACCAGAGGAAACCGTTTTACGTTTTCCGTTTTACTCCCTTCGTAGGTACTGCATGATCAACCGACTCAGTTTCGCCAGAAATTATGACATATATATATACATTATACACTATAATACACTATATATATATATATTTATATAATAATATATATATATATATATAATAATAATATTTACATTATATATTTACATATATATAACTTAAATAAATATATAAAATTTATTATAATTAAATATTAACTAAATAAAATAACTATATTATTTTAATTCATAATATATACATTCTATATATATATATACCTTATAATATACTATACACATACTAACTCACCCTTACCACATTACCCACATTAACCCACACTTACTTTTTTGGCGCTTGGAAACCACACTTCACATAGGAAGGTACCCGCATCAGCACTCCCCTGAATCTCCTCCCACAGATCTCTTAAGGCTGTGATTTCCCATCACGCAGGATTGTCGGGGATGATGGATTTAACAATGAAGGGGACAAAGCTACGGAGGAAGTGAAAACACGTGCGGAGTTTCACCGGGAATCTGATTGCAGTTTAATATATATATCCAGGATCTTGAAATGATGTAATTTGGTTTTCATATTTAGACTGGGGCTGATTAATGATGCATACCTTTGGTAGAGTTAGTGTGGAAAGGGTGATCTCTTAAATTCGGGTGCTTATTTCTGGTTGAGTTGATACTCATATTAGCTATACTTGGTTTAGGTTGCTCCGATTTCTTAATATTGGTTACTGTTAAGGAGCTGAGTTGTGTAATTTGTTCTTCATTGTACGATGTGTTAGTTTTATATAATTGTGGTTGGATGTTATCTTGAGAAATCTTGATTTTGTATACATAAAGCTGGGAGATTTTGAGGCGTTATCTTTTTTTAGTCACTGTGTTGACCTTTTTAACTTGGAGTGCAGTTGTTGACAGGGGTGTTGTGATGTCTGTGTTTTAGCGTAAATTGGGTGCCTTTCATTTCTAGGTGTTTGTCTATAGGTATAGTAATCTTTGTTTTCGACACGAGTGTAAGTGGTTGTTGAGCGGTGTAGTTAATTCGGTAACACACAATCCTGTTAATAATTCTGAGTGCCTTGTTTTGCTTGTTGTTTGGAGTTTTTACCAATGTTTCCTTGGGTTAAAAATAATGGATATCCTACTGGGTGAAGGAGCGTAATTCAATGATTCGGGTGATAAATGATGTGTTTGGTATATTGGTCGATAGAATCATTAAGAATATCTGCTTGTTTATATTTCCTGAAATGTTTTCTTCGACGTTGCAAAAAGGGTTTAGTTCTGTTTGCTGAATGTTGTGAGCTTTTTCTATTGTGTTTTGTGATAGGTGTGTGAGGTGTGTGTCCATTGTTACTCCTAATGTTTTGGTGCTTTATTGTTTTAGATGGGAACGAGCGATTATCTTAGTATATCGACTTTTTTGGGGATTGGTAGTATTCCGAGTATTGGCGCATCCTGTTGTGATTTAGTGTGATTTAGAGCACATTGTTTGGTGAAGCAGACACTCATTTTTGTCCGTTTAACCACAGTTTGTATTCTGTGTTATGTGCCGAAAATTAGAAAGGGTTATATGTGTTTTACGTAGGAAGTTTGTGTCAGCATAGAGTGTGTCTAGCACAAATATTCGGGCTATGTTTGTGTGGATTTGTTCATGGATGTGGAACGCTTCCTCTCTGATCAAACTTTAAAGAATGTGTATGCAAAACTTTATAAATCCTTGAGTGTACATTGATTTTTAAAAATGTATTTAACTATTTTGCTACTTAGTTTTTTGTTATTTAATCTGTATATTTCAGCTGCTTCTTCTGATGAGGAAGTTTGACCTCGAACTATTTCTTTTAAATTCGTTTGGGATTCATAGATTTTTTATTATTATCTTGTGTATTAGATTAGTGTCTTCGGGGACCTACAGCTGTCGAAAGGCTTTGTTGTAATGTCGTCGATTGCTATATGAGTAGCTAGTTTTATGTTGCGTGATTCGAGATCTTAAGCCGACCTATTATTGGCTTGTATACAATCTTTGGTGAGAGCTGTTTAGATTGATGAATGGTTTTGTTTGGAAGAAATGGTGGACTCTTTTGTTTTGAGTCTTATGCGGTTATATTACTATATCAGTTATGATTTTTTCTGGAGTTACCAAAGTGATAGTAAGTAAATGTAATTGAGGCGATTCAGGCAAGAGGGATTTGTTCGGGGTCTTTTTCATGGTTTTAACCTTTGGAATAGATAATATTTCACTTTTCAGAGAATGGATTGTGATCTTAACTTTGATGAACTCCGTTGTATATAAGTGTTAAAATGAGTTGGTGGGATATTTCCTCAAGTATTTAATGTGGGTGTTTGAGATGTTATCTGGGCTGGGACCGTTGCTGGTGAGTTTTTTGAAAGGCGATTTTTCTAGGGCATTATTTAAATACTCAAATAAGGATGTTTAAAAGTTGTTTAATTTTATTATTTTAATTTCTTATAGGATCTAACTATTCTCCTATTTTGTGGATGGGTGGGTTTATGACTTTGCCTTGCGAAATGAGTTGGTAGGGTGTTGGTATATTGTTTTGTTGTTTGTTGGGATTTTTGATAGATTGGTGTGTGGGAGTTTGTTTGTCTTTTGCGTTGCTTAATATTTTTATTAAGTTCCACATTCTACTGTTGTTTGTGCTTTGTAGTTTTTTTTAGATGGGTTTGAAAATTATTTAAAGTGTGTGTCTTGGTTAGGTTTGTAATTTATATGTGGTTAGGTTTGTAATTTGTGTGTTTAAATTACTAATTTGCGTTTTAATTTCTTGTGTTTGCTGTGCCGATTTTTTGAGTAGGTTTCACTGTTTGATCAAGCTTGATATTTCAGATGTAAGGGTGGGCTTATATTTTTTGAGGTATTCCCAAGGTATATATAGGTTTTCGACTTTTCAAAATGTTAAATTACAGCTTTTAATAGCTGTGTTTGGTGTTGTGGTATTTGAAATTTTTATAGATGGAGTTTTTTTTATGTATTCTGAGAATTTTGTCTAATCTGCTTTTTTTCTAATTTTTTAAAGTTTCCTATAAGTGTGTTAGTATTTGTTGGGAATTTTGGTATTTTATGATAATGGGTAGGTGGTCAGAGTTTAGGTAGGTTTGGGTTGAGTATTGAGGTTTGTGTGGAGATTTGGGGAGCATAATGGTAGGTCTTGGGATGTACTTGATTGGTTTGTCTTTAGCGTTGAAAACAGGGTATTCTAGTGTGAAAGTTGAAAGATTTTTCGTTGTTGAGGTGTTTAGACATGTCTAGAATAAGATTTTAAATGCATTTTGAGATGGAAGTTTGAGATTTCTTGGGTGTATACATTCTATTTTCCGTTGAACTCTCAATTTTTTGACTATTTTTAATTAAGGTTTCATTCAATTTCTCTACTAATTTTCCATATTCTCTGCAAGGAAATCTTTATTTAAATCACATCATAAAACTTTGCGAAAAATGATAGCATAGTGATGTTGCTGTGGGTGTGGTGAGTTATGTATGAAGGTTAATAGAGTGATTTTTGGGATTTTGTGGTGTCCTAAATGGAAGTCATTTTATGCTCTATAAAATTTTGGCCCCCTGGTGGTTTTTTCAACTCAGGGCAGGTGTGGTTCCTGGAATTTAGTAACTCTATTGTGTGGATGTGGTGTTGTTATGAAACTTTTCAATTTCTAATTTTTAATTAATTTGTAATAGCGGCCTTTATGTTTATTCTATGTCAAATATTGTTAACTGTTATGCAAATTTAGATTGTTTCATAATTTGGACAATTTAGGTTACTGTGGCGTGGGGTGCATATTTTGGCATATTTTTCAACATCTAGCTTAGTGGTTTGTCGGGATCGAAAGTGTTGTCGCAAAGGCTGGCATAGCATCGGAGGAAAATATTTGCAACTTCATAACATAAGATTATTGTTGGCAGATAGCGAGCATAAACAGATTCGCAAAACCAAACTACCTCGCGGGTGTTCTTTACTACAAGTGTCCCCCGGGCATTTGTATTGGAAAGAAGAAAACTGAGGTCAAAATCGCGCCGAGAATAATGCATCAATCACGATATTAGAAAAAAAAGTATAACAAAGAAAGATATGTGAATGAAACGATGTCTGAAATAGTGAGCGTCCAAGCGATTGTCGGATTTTCTCCTTCGAAGGGGCAGCAACCTACAGTCGCTGCATATGACCTAGCATCGAGATGCGGGTAGGGGGGGAGACGAAGAATGAGCCATTGGAGGATTCCTCCTCTTCAGTAAGATTCTCACGGAAAAAACAACCAGGGCGTTGAACCTTGCTTTTTTTCCTGATATATAGTATATCTACTATTATATATATAATATACTACTATGGCAACCGAAATATATATATATAATACTTAATATATATATTATATATATATATAGTATATATATATAATATATCATATATAATTGGATTAAAATAGTTATTGTCACTATATTATATATATATATATACTATATATTAAGATATATCTATATTAATATATGTACTATATATATATATAACACATCAATATATAATATAGTACTATATATATATAATCTAATCTATATATTATATATAATACCTATATAATATTATATAATAATATATTAACATACTATATATATAATATAATAATGCATATATATACATGCATTACTGGTTTATAACTTTAAACTTTTTCTTATCTTGAGTACTTATTTGTTTTTTTAAGATAGTGTTTTAGTGTTTTACTAATTTCAAAAAATGTGCATAAAATATCTCTTGGTAACTTTTGAAATGGTGTAAACGTGAAGTTCAATTACAGCTGACTGAGAGATTACTCAAATTTTTTCCTAATCGTTTAATATTATTAAAATACAATTTCTTCCTTTTTCTTAGTCACATTTTCTTCATACCAGAGGTTCTATAAAAAAAAAAGATTCATACTATTGGTATATTCCTTAATTAAAGGTTTTACATGCATATTCCCACGCTATTTTAAATGCATATATGCATTTAAATTATATATACTAACTAATATATTAGTTACACTCAAATATCATACTATATATTATATAACTTATTATATATAACTATATAATATATATATACTAACTATATATATATACTTTATAATAATAAATATTATAATAGATATATATAATACTATAACCTATATATTAAATTATAAATACAAGGTGTATCAAAAAAATGTACTAACACATTGATGCTTTTTGCTTTTTGCAGGTGGTAACTCTACTGTAATAGAAGGGCAGGAGATTCAACTTAGTTTGAAAGGAGAAAGTTTGTCCTTAAATGCTTTTTGGACCGAAACACCGGAACGCCAACGGAAGTGCAAAGACGAGTTTCAGAAGGGAGTTTCGATAAACCGCCCACCCACACCACACAACGGAAACCACCAACGGGAGAACAACACAACATTGCATGAGACCACATCAGAGAGAAATTTTGAACAGCGGCAGATTGGAACCCAGTTTTACCAACGTCAACAAGACGTCTTCTGCTGAGCACGAAAGCCTCACAACAACCAACACAAACATCTGCAAAGGAAGAGACAGGTAACAGGAAACCTCATCCGATTCCCGACAAGAACATCTTAGGAGCGTACAAACCGGCTCGGGAAGACCAACACCCACGTCTCAAAAAAAGCAATAGCGTCCATAACGCATCTTGAACGCGTCCACGCTGGAAAATGCTCATCAAATACCAAAGTGGCCTTAAATGCTCTCAATGAAGACGATTCCGGATTCTGAGACTTTCAATTTTTGTGAATGGTAAGCTGGCTAAATGTCGTGAACAGCAAAGATGCAGTGGGCTTTCCACACCTCAATACACGAAAACTTGTTTGGAGCGATGTAGGCCCACCTATCAATTAATGGCTCAATTAAATGCCATAATTGTAACACTTACTGGGGCTCCTGTAAAATCACCCCCAAAGTTACAAAGCTGAACCATTTAACGCCCTACCAAGGGGAAACTGTGTGGTGTGGGATTTCAGAATTTTGAGCATCATAGGATCGTTTTTTTTTTACCGGTGGCGGGTGCATAGGGGACAGATACTTAACCTGGACAATCGCGGTCATCACTATCATTTTGAACATCATTGGGCGAGCACATGATTTCTTTAAATAACATTGTATGTTATCTGTCAAAATTCCAACGCCTTTAAAAAAACCTCTGTCACTATGATATTCATAAATAAAGTTTGGGATATAAGTCTTATCAAACAGTGTTAAGTAAACATTATTTCTGAGACAGAGTCCACTCTGAATATATATCATATTATAGAACTATATAACTAATATATCGTATATATATATATTATATATATATATATATATATGGGTATATATACTATAATATATAGTATATTATATATATATATATAACACTATATTAATTATATATAACTACATATATAATTAGTATATATTTATTTCAAGATATCTATAATATATTATTAATATGACATATTATATATATTATATATTATATATATAACTATATATTATTAACTTATATATATTACTGATATCATATATATATAATACTATAATATATATATTATAAACTTATAAATAATATATATTATAATAATATATATCTATATAGTATATATATATATTATTATATAAAAAATACACACATATATATAATATACTATACAGTAATTAATTGTCTGTTGGGTTAGTTTTGTTTAGTTATTTTCGTCACTTAGATGTCTTTGTTTTGTACATTAGATGCTCCCTCTTTTAATTATTTGTAAGGACTTTTCATGGTTTTAAATATTCTTGTAGATCTGGATGAATTCCGCCATCATCTGCGGTCGTCCATTCGTAACACTAAAGGGATTGCATCCTGCTTTCCTCATGAATTCTGTGTGGAGTATACTATATAAGTTACTATAATACATACTATATATTATATAGTTATATACACTATATATATATATATATACATCGTATATTATAACTATATATATATAATATATATATATATATAATTATATTATATATATATATATAATTACATAATTAGTTTTGTGTGTGTGTGTTAGGTGTGTGTGTGTGTTTGTGTGTTTGTGTGTTTGTGTTTGCGATTACTTTAATACATGCAATAACACTCAATCAAAGTAAAATGTCATAACCATTTGACTCGGTTATAGTTTTAGTTGTCGATTCCACTTTTATAGTATTATAGTATAATGTCTAATAACTTTATATATGATAATATATATGTATATTATTATATAATAATCATATATATTTATATACTAACTATATATACTATATAACTATATATATAATACATATATAATATATATATATATTTATATATTATAATATATTATATATATATATATAAGTTACTATATACTATATATATAAATACTATATATTAATATTATAATAGTATATTATATATACATATAATATATATATATATATATAATACTATAATACTTAATTAACATAGCTATTTTTTAAACAAAACAAGAGAATGGTAACTTTCATGCCTGTGACCACCTCAAAATGTTACTAAGAGATGCCAAAGAGCAACAATATAAGAATTTTATTGGCTAAATTCACACTACACAATCTCCGCTATTTCGATTTGAGAGAGACGATCCACCAACTTACACTCTTTGCTTTGGATTGAAAAATAGCATTATTAATAATCGCGATGATTCTTAAACTTTTTGGTTTCAAGTTTTACGTATCATTTTATATTTATTATGTGTAATATTTTCTTTCCACTTGACACAACTTTTGTTATAAAAAAAAAAAAAAGAGAATATTAACATAACATTATGAAATTTATAAAAGATCGATCGTTTCTATAATTTTAACATCGGCGTAAGCATAAGCACAAGTATAGGACTAATAGGAGTCGCCTCTGATATTATAATATATTATATATATAGTACTTAGTATCTAAATATATATATAACTATATATACTATATATATAAATCATAATATATATTCATATTTAATATACTATTATAATCTATATCTATATAAATGTATTTATATATATACGTATATAATATATATATACAGTATAACTATACTATATATAGAATTCTGCATATAATAATATATACTCTATATTATATATACTATACATATACTAGTACATATTATATTACTATATATAGATCATAATATCATATAATAATCGATTTGATTAAGTTAAAGAAAACCTACTGAATGTATGTGCATTTGTGACTATTTCTCATAATACTAATAAGATGAGCCAAGGATTTTAGGCACGTTAATAACAGAGTACTAGTTTGCTATTGATCTAATATATATATATATATATATATATAATAGCTACTATAATATTATCAATACTATAAGTATAAATATATATATAATACTATAACCTTAACACTATATATATATTATACGTATTACTATAAACAAGTATTGTGTGTGTATGACTGTAAAACAAAACAACAAAAAACAAACAAAATCACAAAGGGGCGGAGCTTGTCTGCACAAACCTATCACTGCTAAGGGAAACCTTCATAGAAAAATGAATAGTACTTTCGTGACTGATAAAATGGATGTGAGGAGAGTGTGGAGGGAACATTTCGAAAATCTGCATAACATTGGCAGTAGTAAATAGCGATTGTGTGTGTGTGTGTGTGTGTGTGCGTGTGTGGATTTGATAGTATAAAAAGAAATAGGTAGCTTGGGATGAGATTATTAGTAGGGGAGGTAATAGGTAGAATGATAAGTTGAAGAATGGTAAATCTGCATGCATAGATGAAATTATTGGTGAATTAATTAAGATGGGGGCGAGATTGTGATTGACTGAATATGGAAGTTGTGTAACAAAGTGCTTATGGATAGGATAGTTCCGAAAGATTGGAGGAGAGCAGAAATAGTACCATTATATAAGGATGAGGGAGATAATAGAAACTGCAGGAGCTATAGGGAAATTAGTTTATTTGGTGTTGTATTGAAGATATATGCTGTTATTTTGCTCGGAAGTGTTCTACTAATGACTAAGAGCAAACTGACGAAGAACAAGATGCATTTAGAAGTAGTAGAAATAGTGTAATTCAAAACTTCACATTGAAACAAATGATTGAGAAAATGTGAGAGAAGAAGAATAAATTGCATTTGTTTAATGAATTTGCATCAGACATGACATAATTAATAGGGAAGCTCTGTGGCAGGCGCTTGTGATATATGGAGTTGGTGGTAGGCTTCTAAATGGAATCAAAAGTATGTTTGTCGATATTGAAGTGTGTGTAAGAATAAATGGAGATGAAAATGATTGGTTTAATATTAATAGTGAAGTGAGACAGGGATGTGTTATGTCTCCTTGGCTATTTAATTTGTATATGAAAGGAGTGACGAAAGAGAGATGAGGGGGGAGGGGGGTAGGGGAAAGATGTTAGAAGCTGATTGGGAATACCGGAAGAGAGAGAAGACAGAGAGAGAGAGGAGAGACGAGAGAGAGAGAAGGAGAGAGAAGAGAAGAGAGAGAGGAGAGTGCCCTGCGCTTATTGTATGCTGATGAGTTTGGTTTTGTGTCATGAATTTCTTATTCTTGCTTACACTACTTCCGCGCATGTTACGCACTCTGTTTCACATCTGTGAAATGAAGGAAGGATATAACGAATAATATATATTCTTATAACTAATATAAAATACTTATATATATATTATATACATATATATATACATACGATACATATATACTATATATCATATATATATGTCGTGTGTGTGTGTGTGTGAAATAAAAAAATAATTTACTATTATTACTATTAAAAGAATTTTTAAATATAGGAAAAAGAAATTAAATAACTTTTAAAATTTTTTATACTCACATCTGGCATTTAATAATGGCGGATGCGGGATATTTCAAATGCGTATAATGGCGAATGCGATTTAGGGGATCGCTCCATTTCGCCTTTATATATATAACTATATATAATATATGATTATATTATATATATATATATATATAATATATATATATCTATATATATATATACTATATATATATATAATATATACACACTATAATTTATATATATATATATTATATATATATCAGACTATATATTATTGTGTGGTGTGAAGAAGGGGTAAAAGAGACTCCAAATAAATGTAAACAGTAATGGTTGAGTCACGGTTTTGGGTCATGTGGGAAAGGTGAAATGATAAGGTCCGGTTAGGTTAAGCGGATGTTATAATAGTGGCGAGTGGTGTTGGAAACCGACACGACCGCGGCTGGGAGACCCCGAGGCAAAAGTTGGATTGAAGGTCAGTAAAAAGGAATGTTTGCAGGATGGATGTTTGGAAGATCAGTGCGAGATAAGACAAAGGCTCGGCATGATTAGGAAGAATGAGGCGGGTGTGTTGTATTACAAGGCGGAGTATGGTTGTGGCCACACCTGGGCCAGGGTGAAACCCTAACACAATTTGAAGCTTACATACGTGACGAGATCGTCACCGCGGTCCACTCAACACATTCCAGAGAACATCTCTGTGAAGCTCATAGGAGTTTATTTTTGCTCGTGATTGCGACAGAGCTTCCTTACTAATTAACTGGTCAGAGGGGGGATAGAAAGGGGGCATTCTTTCGACTTTTGTCATATTCTCCCTATCGCTTTCCTTTTCCTGATTGCTTGTCAACGCCACTCTTATCACCCCAATTCTGTGGAAAAAAAGGTAGATGAAGAAGAAGAAGCATTATATATAACTATACTATATATAATACTCATATATAATATTCCTATATATATATTAATGATATAATTATATATAGACTATATTACTATAACTATTAAATATAAACGTACTATATTATAATAAACATATACTATTATAAATATTCTAATGATATACTTATATAATATAACACATACTAATAACTATATATAATATATATATATATATCATATAACTACTATATTTATATAATACTATATATATATATATATATATACTATATGATATATACTATAATGTGGGATTTCTCTTTGAGGAGCCATCAATTTTGTGAGATTCAATTCTTTAAAAACTCAACTTTTCCATTAATCTTCCTTTCAAAAACACCTCCCAATTTTCATATCTCCTTCGGCGCTTCTAACGTCTCACCTGTGAACAACAAAAACATTTTTGGACTGAACATAAACAGCAAATTGTTTTAGAAACCTCATATCTCAACGGTTGCTAGGAGACTGGGGACTCAGAGAGACTGGAGATTCTGCTCAGAATGAAGAATTTTTTTCTTCTTCCCAGTTACCCCAGTTAGATAAGGGTTTTATCTGCCCTTGTATGGAGTACTGTTCTCACATTTGGGGTTGGTGACTACGGTTCCACAATTCTTTTGGATAGGGTTGAGGCTAAGGCTAAGAGATTTAATAAACTGTTCCCTACTGCCACACTCCCTTGACATTCTTTCTCTGCAATCTCACATTTCTATATCTATTACAAAAGCAGGTATTAAAAGAAGTTGACGTCTTGAGTTCCTGCACTATTGCCACACCTATGCATTCATCATAGCAAAAGGGGTGCCTTGATATCATATGAATATTGTGTAAGTATTGGGAACTCAAGACTCGGTCGTTGCGATTCCCACTTTTTCCAGCCACATTTGTTTTTCGTGTTGTATCCACTCTTTCCCTCTTTAAGGGCTGCGTTTGTGAACACCTGAGAATTTCCATAAGTATAGGATTAGGTGGGTTTGCTATAATTTTGTCTTCACCCCATATTTGAAAAGGACCCTGCCCTTGAGTGGTGGATATCATATATATATATATATATATATACTATATATACTATATATATATATTCTATATATAATATATATATAATATATAGTTAATACTATATTACTATTTATTTATTATTTAATTTATTTCTTGCATTGTAGTTTAGTATCCTCTCTTTGTTCTTCAAAGAAGAACGATCATTTTAAATAAAATTTTTGAAAACTAGACAAGGGCGCAGTTTAACCCCTGCTTTATTGCTGCGTCTAAATAAGTCGGATCATTTTTAATACCACTCACGCATATATAATATATATTTATATATATAATATATATATATACTATATATATATAAAAGTCATATCATATATATACTATATATATTATATATATAATATACTATATATATATAACTATATATATAGTAATATACTATAGGCATACTACAATATATATATATATAATTACTTTATATATACATATACTATAATATATACTATATACTATATAGTATTTATTATTATAAGCACATACTAATTACATATATATAATATAATTGCTATCATACATTCTAATATTAACTATTATATATATATATATATATATATAACCCTATACTATATATATAACTATATATACTAAACTTAAATAAAGGCATGTAAAAAGTCAATTTCGTGGATCTTAAGTACTACTTCCACTTTTCTAACATATTAATTTCCGTTGTACACCTGTGTACACTTTGCAATTTACTAGAGTAAGATGATCTTTCAAGAGAGTCCTTTGAGTACTGTTGACCCAGAGAAATGTGCAGAGTATGTTTAGTCAAGCTAGGTAACTTTAAGTTTATTCAACAGATAATGTGAAGGAAGGTTGCCAAAGGGACTGCTGAAAAGAGGAGGAGTAAAAAAAGGTAGATGTCGTTGAGGGCATGGGGAAAAAATTGCGGAATTAAAGAATTATAAGCTTGTTCTGCTGAACTCTTCTGACTGACGATGATTCACGTTGTAGTGGGAAAAGTGAAGACTGGAAGGTCCATTTGTCACTTCTTTGAGAATTGTGCGATCAAAAATCGTTGCATACAGAAGAAAAGAGAAAGTGTGAGAACCGCGAAACGAAATCGAAAAAACGAGAAAGTGCGAGAGTGAAGAGAGAGAGGAGGAGAAGAGAACACAGACGAGAAGAGAGAAGGTGGAGAATGAGAGTAGAGATAGAGGAGAGAGAAAGAGAGAAATTTGGAAGCTTTATGGAAAGTTGACTAAGAAAACGAGGACGATAGAGTCAAAGTAATAAATGTATGTTAGAGGAATCCCATTCATAATCTGCACGAAGGTGCATTAATGTAACAAATAAACATGTAAGATTATTGGGGAGAGCTTACGATTGGACGACGAATACTTTTGGCCATTCTAAGATTTTGGCAACTTGTAAACAAAATATCATATTACAGGTTTGAGAGTAACTGACACTTCTGTCCAACTTGCGTGAGCTATGGAAAGCACAAAGTGATGTTTTGCTAATTCAGGACGTTACAATAACAGTATTGAATACTAACGAATGTAATCTAGGTAAAAATTAAAACTAGCATGGAAGATGACCTCCATTGTACAAGAACACAACAAAAATAGCTTTGATTCAATATATGTTTGACACAGTCCACAACGTATTATGAAATAGTAGATATTAGCAAATAAATTATTCAGCGTTAATTGTCATCAGTCGAAAATTGAAAAATTAAGCCTGCATACCTAACCAGGTCTAACCTAATATGGACACCTCAGCAAGAAACTAGGTAATATTCCCCTTTCTGAAAATGAGAAAAGTTGCTAAATGTATCTCTGTCATGTTTTAACCTTAGAGCTTTTTTTCAATGAAGTTTAGTTTAATATCTGTTAAGTCTACGAAAACTTTTCAATTTTCATTTTAATTATTTTTAATGTGAGTTAGTATGCTATAGGTAAGAAATAGTTATTTACTTTTTGTTATATTACGTTTGATATATCAACCAAATCCGAGGTAAACATTGAAATTTCTTGGGACGGAGGTTTCGCAATTGGCGACTATTGAGTGACTCGATTCCAAAAAAATGTAATCTGGTTTTTGCATATCACATCAGCATTTGTGAGATATTATCACTACAAATCTAGATTGTGTAGAAATTTTAAAGATTAAAACAGTTTTATTCAAGAGGTGTCATATTAACAATTATTGGATTATTTTATATAGTTATTTACTACATATTTGTATTATATATATTACATTATTACTAACCATATATATATATATTACTAGATATAATATAATATATATATTATATGTAAATTAATAATACACTTACTGATAAATATAAATATATATACTATTAAGATATGTATATACTACGTATAAGTAATATTAATCGGTAAGACGTACATATTTGGAATATATTGGTAAAGTGGTATAGATTTTTTTCTAAAGATAAAATATCAAGAGAAATAAAAGTTTTCACCGACGCAATTAATGATATGATTATAATATGATACTATCTCGTCTTTGATTATAGAATATAATGACATATTTAAACATTTAGACATATAATACAACTATGTAATTAAAGTACAATAGGAAATAAAGAATGAAGATGTAAAATAATATGGTTAAGGACAACACTGAGATCATATGTAATATGAACCAGAAATGGGTTTAGTTTAATGTAAACATACCTTGACGATATACACAGACACAGGGCCTTTATGAGTAGTCCCAGCGTGAATCTCTTTCATGTCGGTCTTCAGTAGAACTATCTTTTACCTGATGCATAAATCATCCACTTCGTGAAATCCAAGCATGTTTGTCCAACAATATAGTCGGCCATCAATTGAAGTATTTTCCCACCATTGCCCTCGGAAACGTCCTTCCATGAACTTTTTAGTTATCTTTGATGGAAGCGTCGAATTACTAACTTATTGCTCTATCGTACTAACATCGCTTATTAGGTTTATCCATTGGAATAATTCTTGTGACCGTCGAGAATGTACGATAGTAAGTACCAGGTACTTGCAACCTCTATTCTTTCATACTCAGTTCTATTTTATCCGAGATGAAGTGATTTTGAATATGTGAAACTGTGTTTTTGGAGTATGGTGTTATCTAGCGGTCTAGCAATTCCCGATTGACCTACAAACCTGTTTTGAGGTTGGTTATTTCTCGGCCTTTCCGTTTCTCCGGCAGAAAAGAGGTGGTTCGTCTGTCATCGCGTACGAATTAATCTGAAAAAGCATTCCAACGTCTCTTGCCTCTAACACAGTTGCATTGTTGTCAGGCAAAGGGCAGCACTCAGGCAAGCGGAGCGCAAACCCCACCTGAAACACTTAGGTCTGTAGTGTCCCGTCGCCCTGTTTTATTTGCTGATGGGCATCAAATCCCAGTTGTTGGGTATCCCAGGCTTTTTTTCTACTCGAGCTCACTGCAGACTCACACGGAACGTTACCGCCCGATTGTTTCAGTTCTAAGCTAGGTATAGCGAAAGCATTCACCTATCAGATGTGTCCGAGTAGGCTACTTCAACAAATTATTTTATATAAATCCGTATTTTAGAAGGGGTTTGAAAGATGTAGATCAGTGCTAATTACAAAACATATATCCGTCTTTACAAAAGTGGTTATTCTAAGTTGCTAGATGTTCCCTATTGGTCACCTGGGAATACGTATCTAAATGAGTTTCTCTCTCTAGTAGTTGTCGCATTCTCTTGTTGGGCTTACTACTCTCATATATAAGTGGATATCTATTATAACTTTTGAGTACGATGCCCTCTGACTTTCTATTCGATGCGTTATACGTTTGTAATAATTAAAATAATAATACACTGAGAAATTAATAATACATCAATAATAATAATAGTGATAATAATAATAATATAATATCAACTAAATTAAGTTAATAATAGATAATCAATAATAATAATATATATATAATTATATTGATAATGATTAATATATATGATACTAATAATTGATAATAATGATATAAATGCAATAGATTAAAGAACTATCAAGAAATAATAATTTTTACAATCGAACTATATTTTTTTTTAATCAATAATGAATAATCACCATAATAATAATAACAACAACCCAACAACAACCAGGAATAAGCACACAACAACAGGAAACAAAAGAACAGAATCGAAACAACAACACACAGATGCGAACGCAACAACAAACAACAAACGCAATACAAACTAATCTCAACGAACAAAGCAATCGCAACTAGAAACACCAAACAACAAGCCACAGACAACTCTGAACCCTGTAACCAACAACTAACAAACCTCCTAACCTAATATATAACCTTAGAGTAATGAGACTCATAATAAATAATATGAGTATATAATTAATAACAATATAATTAATATAATAATTGTAATAAATAATAAGAATAAATAAGTAATATATAATAAATAATAATAATAATAATAATAATAATAATCAATGGAATTTTGGAAAAAAACTAATGGTAAATTAAAATAATTTGAATATCACACTAACAATAACAATAACTCAACACAATATAACTCACCAGCACAACAATTAAGCCTGATATTCTGTAGTAAATCAGTACATACAGTTACACACAATAAATAGTTCTGTCTTAAGTAGGTAAATTTTGTGGTTGAAGCATACTCAGCTTATGCTTAAATATATAGTAATCAGTAATAGTAATATAATAAAGTAATAAGTTTAAGTAGTAAGTCGTCCAACAGTACATCCTACATAAAACAGGCAATATAAGCGCACGATGATAGTAATATTAATTACAGGATAATAATAACCTCACCTAACTAGGATTCAATAAAATACTACCCATGAATATAATAATAATATATAATAAAAATGAGTAATAATAATCAATAATACATAATAAATACCTATATAATTAATAAGCACTAAGAATTCGAAATGCTACTAGAATAGAACAAACACATCAGCACTAATCTGATAAGGGAAAACATCGCTTTGCAATTATATTGAGGAAATCAGACATTTCCAGAGTGTATAAATCTAGTGGCTCAAGCACTATTAAGTCATATTACGGTCAGCTGAACCTTGAAATGTATATCCTCTACGTGCAACGTTCGAATAACTTTAACTTGTACAGGTACTGATGGCAAACCTAAGTACCTCAAAATATCAATCATAATAGCTAAGTATATAACGTATATATAATATAATATATATATAATGGATATTATATATATATAAAATATTAACCTATATTATATATAATAATATTAAATAGTTGAGAATAGCTATTATTATATAATAGATAGAATAATTATTATATAAAAGTATCATATAACATAAGCGTTAGATTAATGATAGGAGTGACTGGCAAACTTCATAATTCTAGTATATCAATCACACACGACATATCGGTATATTAACATCAATAGAAAGATAAGACGTTTAACTTCGCTTTGGCTGTACTAATTAACCAGGGAACCCCATTTATGCCAATGTGTACATATTATGCTTCCTCCCCGTGACTAGAATGAGAATGCTTGGAGAGTATGAATATGAGTTATGAGCGCATACACCACTGCGGGTAATCAACGAGACAATAGTGTTAGAGGGGTATATATAATAAATAATAATAATAAATTAATATAATTAATAAATATAAATATAGATTAATATATTAATAATAACATTAATAATTTAATAATAATCTAATAATAAAATAATTATAATATAATCAATAATTATAAATGGATAATAACTCATTATTATAATAAGTGGTAAGATATACTCAATAAAAATAATAAAATAAATAATAATTATAATAATAATAAATATTAATATATAATAATATATTACATAAGTATATAAATAATATATATAATATATATATATAATAAATATATATAATATAATATATATAGTTATATTAAATGTATTTCATTTATATTTTCACTAAATATATAGCAATATAACCTTCTAAGAAATATGTGAGTCCAAACACCATCGCCAAGGCATGAAATTAATATTATTGATAGGTTCAGAGAAGGGGCATATCAGACAAACTATATATTTTATATTATATATATAGTAGCATAAATTAATAAATAATTAATAAAATATAACTATTATTGAATATTATCATATAACCTTAAATAGTTATACGTAATCAGATATCTCATAACCCCTGCGTAGTTAATATTATATATATATTATATAATATATATTATACATATCAATAATATAATAATATATAAAGCCACAATATTAGAATAGATATATATATATGTATCAAGCGGAACCCAGGTGAATACCCTATACACTCTGGGCGGTCTCTCTCCCTCCTCATCTCCGACTGTCTCATAACATTCTTACTTCTACATCGCTCTCTTCTCATCATCTCTTGTTATTCTATTATATATATAAATATATAGATATATAAATAAATATCATATATATTATATATATAATTGGGATAAATGAGAATAGACATCCATCTACAATAGGTTTCATTTGAAGTACATATTCTACAAAATTATATATATATATTTCAAACATACACCAATAATTGAGTAACCTATAATAAGTTAAATCACACATGCTACTGTATTTAATCAAAATACCGTATAAATAATATCAGTGTATATATATAAAACAACCACAAATTCTATTCACGATTAGATCATTTCTATTGATTTTGTTTCTTGACATTATTTTTTCAAACTTATAAAAATTGGCAAATGTTTTACAAATTTTTATTTCTCTTCTAAAAATCAGTTATTTAGATTTAAATAATATTTAGATACTTATGCAATTATATTTCTTTATATGAATCTCCTACAAACAGTATCTCTCTTTTGTTATTTTCATTGGTTTATCTACTTTTTTTAAAATGAAAAAACTGATGTGAGTTTTATATTTGTGTGATAGATCTCCTACAGTTGAGGTACAAAAAAAACAACTTGATATAATAAGCACACACAATCGCGAAATATTATTGTGCTTATACAGTCTTCAACACTTCATGTCGGCTATTTCGTACAACACCGAGCTTGATCTTCTCTTAATTATATAGTCGAAATGTTATCTACAGTTTTATGTTTAAATTGTAACCTAATATTCATCTATGTGGATGTGATTATGTAAATATATCTTTCATATGGGGACCAACTACTATATTAAAACGAAATTAAAATTAGTGCTAGTCACCACTTTAATATGTTAATTTGTCAATTATTTATATATTCATTACTAATATTGGGTAATTAATATTAATGAACTATTAAAATTATACAAAATATTATATATATTAAAAATTATAAAGTAAATATATAGTAATATTATATATATTACCTATATAAAATATATAATATATGAATTCGACTATTGAAAAATATTCTGAGTGATGAAAAAACAATTATAGTAAGCTGAATATATATAGTTAAATATAATTATATTATTAACTATAATATTATATATAATTATATTAATATATGATAATATATATTATATAATATATATAATATATATATATATCACGGTATATATAGTATATAATAGAAATATAAGAATATGATATATATATTATATAGAAAATATAATATATAGGTATATAATTAGAATATGATGAATAATATTCACAGCAATAAATCTTCAATAATAGTAAAGTATTATATATATTTAAATAGGGAATTTAGAGAAATATAAATACTATAATAAATATTATAAAGTTTATCAGATATATAATATGAATTACTATAATAATAGAGCTACTCTTAAATTTATATATTTTATTTTTATTAATTTTTTTTTTTTTCTTCTCTTAATATCTTCTTCTTTTATTTTTTCTCTTTTTTTTTTCATACTATTTCTAATCTATCCTCCAGTTTAGGACAGATATATTCAAAAACTTTTGAAAGATCATAATATAGATCAATTATTCC
Source organism: Trachelipus rathkii (assembly GCA_015478945.1). Classification (NCBI taxonomy): domain Eukaryota; kingdom Metazoa; phylum Arthropoda; class Malacostraca; order Isopoda; family Trachelipodidae; genus Trachelipus; species Trachelipus rathkii. The sequence continues at coordinate 43,691 of JABUQX010035738.1, read as the reverse complement.
AATTAGATTATATATATATATATATATCATTTAGCCTTGAATATAACAGTGAGCATAATCACGTCTTATTCACTATAATTCCAGTCAAAGTTGACTGGCATTTTATATAGCCGGTAGCATGCTATAATCAAATCGAGTTCCCACTCCAAGAATACGAGTTCGAGCGTATACGAAGGATTGCTAAATCAAAAAAGCATAAGCTATGAAATAAACAGCTTTCTTTTTCTTGCTATCTTGTGACAAAGAAAAGTGGATTACTCAAGAAGAAATATTAATGTTTTATAGACCACGTCCGTTGCAGGGCATGAGAGTTCTGGGTGGAATCTGAGCTGCTGCAGAAGAAAGAGCATGAAATAAAATTGAGATCGAGTAATAAAAGTTGTAGAAAAAAAGATGTCTTTATACTATAGTAAAGTGCCTTGTAGTCAGAACCGCAACTGGAGCTGGGGTCGGGGTCGGGCGGTTTTATTTCACTTTTATGAATGTGTTACAAAGTTACTAGTCTTGCTGGCCTATAGGGAAAATACTTTGCCGTAAATTGAAATAAAGTTTTGTAGACGATGCGAAGAAATAGATCTCATGATTTCTCTTTTTTTCGCTTTATTTTGAAATACTCGAAAAATGAGTTTATAGTATGTGCTCCTAATAATTATTGGTCTAAGAAAAGCTACTCGCTCTGTAATTAATACATTCTTCAAACACTACAATCTCCTTATTGCTATTGTCAAGAAGCTAAACAACAATATCAAGCATTAACAATAATGGCGGCATGAAAGTATTACAGAAATAAACCTTGCATTAATAGAAAGAGATAAGGAGAGTTTAGAACAAACAAAAGGTTAACACATTAACAAGTAAGAAATAACAAAATAACTTAAAACCCATAGGTAGACTTATATGATGATCCAAGTGAGCCGTCTAATAAACAGAGCGTGAATAGAAGAAGATTCTCATCACACGAATTGATTTACATAAAAACACTTAACAAAGGATTCTTTTCTAAATACCTTTGATTCCTGAGAATACTTCTCGAAAAAATAACTTTATAATCGGAAAGAGAAGATAGGACTATTTAAGATTATGATTATAGTTTCCAAAATTAATTCCTTATAAAGAATATCGAAATATAGATTAATAGTGAGTATATATATATTATCTCGTCCGTAATATTCATATTTATATCAGTTATGAATATAAGCTAAGGGTAATTATATTAATAATAAAATATTAAGTAACTCCTTTTATCGTAACTACTTATTTATCTAAGTGAGCGCTCATATATAAACTATCGGTAATATTACGGATTATATTTAAATAAAGTAAGTGTATATGGTTATACCGGTATTCGGAGGTCAGAATCACCATAAAGGAATATTTTCAAAAAAGAAGCCATCAGGATTTAATAGATTATAGTAAAATAATATGAATTTTACTCACAGAAAGGGGTATACAAATCTCACCAGTGTATGGTCATTTCTCTATATAACAGAGACTACCAACATTAGCCTCTATCTTTTAGAGATTCTCAATTCCCACCTCGCCTTCATGATTGGTATGTATAAAAAATAATACGATAAAAAAGTCAAAAAAAGTAATAACTGAATAAAACATAATGGATGACACCTCCAAATGAGTGTATTTATTGGTAATTAACCCAAGTTGTTCACCCTTGTTTGATCTTTCCTTAGTCTATATTATCACATTATGTGGCGTTATGGATTTATTCTTACTATCCTTATTTTTCTTTTTATAAAGGCTTCATGTGGAAATTAACAAAGGCGCGTAAAAACTTAGATGTACTAGCTACAACGATTCTACAAGTCGAATTAAGAGCGTGTGAAAGAATTAAAGATGGTAATTATCTCCCATGAATCAAAAACACAACTATAGAAGTTTAATAAAAGTATAATAGAGTAACGTAAAATTAGAAGTGATATAACTTATTATACAATGAGTGAGAATTTATAATTTAATATATGTTTACCTATATTTGTAGTGAAACATTAATATATGAAGTAATATATAAGATAATATAGTTTAAAGTAATAGATATCATTTGCAGTGCTTTAATTATACTAGTATATAATGAATATAAATTGTATAAAATATAATGATTTAAATTAATACGTAATATCTTTTTTAATAATTTAATTATATAATATAAATTAGGTAATGTTGAGTAAGATATAGTAAGTTTATGGAATGAGTGTGAATAAATACGCTTCCAATAATTAGTATACTGAGTATCAATAATCAATATTTACTAAATAATATATAATCAGTTAAATATTTATTAAATTGAGTATAAATGTATGATTGTAAGCTTGATCAAACTAGATAATGATCGTTTGTATTTAGTATGAACTTTATCTTATTATTATATATAAACTGTATATATCTTGTATTTTCAGATATTATCTTTTAATCTTCCATATGGATCAGTGTATAAATCTACATTAATCCTAACATTATATATATTAATATATATATTGAATTAGTTTATTGCAATATAAAAAAGATAAATAGATAATATATAATATATAATAATGTATTTCAATATTATATATATATATATAATATATATATATATATATATATATTATATATATATATTATATAATATATATTATATATAATTATATGATATGAGTATGGTAATATATATATATATTATATATATTACATATATAATATATATATATATATATATATTATTAATATAATATAATATATTATATAATATATAATATATTATATATATTATATAATATATATAGGTATTATAATATAGTATAAGTAGTTATAGTAGCAGTAATAGTAGTAATATTTATAACAGATAATAGTAAAGACAGGAAAAAGTGCAAGAAAATAACACATTGCTTTGAATAGAATGGAAATTTACATTCTCTTATTTTCTCTCTTTAAATAAAAAGTTAAAAAAAGGTATTAATGTAGAGAGTACACGGTGAGTACTCTCTCGTCGAGCTGAGTGAGTGGTGTGATATCATACTCGTCTTACTGTTATTCATCTATCTAATATTTATATAATGTAAGATAATTTGAGAAAGTGATATTAGCAATACAAAGTGACGTTTTTCTATTATAACTAATCGGTGCGTATTTATATCTATTAAGTTATCCGCGTCACAATTGGATTTAAGTATCATATGAGGATCGTGCTCGTATCTTTCTAGATAATCACTCCTCCTCGTGCATCTATCTCAATTCAGTCTTGCTCACTCTTCAGGTGCGTAGATCTAAGCTCTCTCGCGATACCTCGTTAGAACCTCGAGAACTACTTAACCTGAGATAGGGAATAGTATTATTTTAATGAGTGAAGTATTTAATTAAGCATCGAATTACTCCATCATATATATAGCCATTGCAATTATATTTGGCGTAAAACTCCTAATTAAGAATAGTTTGATCTTGACTTATGACTGATGAGAAAATCTATTGCCGTTGTCGCGAGAACGCTGCTTAGCAGGCGAATACTGATTAACGGTGAGAAAACACAACTTCGCTTGATACTACATTTAGAACCCTCTCTATATAGATAACGTGAATAGAATCTAGATGCCTTGTATATTCTATGAATATTTTTAATTGTAAACATAAAAATCCATCGGCGCTCCACACTAGTATACAGCACGATATATGGTGAAGAACCATAACACATATTCAATGGTGAATTAAATTTATGAGGTTTATTATATAGGAGAGTTAATGGAAAATATCTATGAACTCAATAGATCCACTCAATTCACACGGAATAAAATTAGATAAATAAGTATTGAATATAAAAAGATCAGACCTAAATTAAAATTGGAATATAATAATTAATATTATGGATAAAAGTACCCATAATAATAATAGATTATATATAGATAATTCGATCGCACATACAATGTTACTGAACGTTCAGCATGAATAACTAGGGAATTAATAATAATAGAGTTATATCGTGCATAAATTCATATTTTGGATAGATATAATAAGTAACGATTACAAATTATATGTAAGAGTAACTAATAACATTAATAAGAAAATAAGTAAATACACTCTATATATATTGAGATATATAGATATATAATTAAGATATATAATTAAACTAATAATTATAATTATATATGATAATAGTGATATAATATAATATAATGGATAAGGTAATTAGTTTAATAATTATAACAATAATATGAAAGGAATTAAATTAAGTTAATAGTATTAATACGTTGTATTAATTATATATTATATATAAATTATATTGCGTATTAAGTTTATTATTAAGTGATGTTTTTATGAAATCATTATCTGTATGGTAATGATTTAAGTGGCTAGATGCATATAAAGGTATCAATTGTATTACTGTATATTATTATTGATGCATTTCATTTAGAGGGGAAACAATCCTTGAACTCTGAAAATAACCTATTTATATTTATTTCCGTTCTTTCTTAATATAGTTCATGTCCTAAGATTATTAGGTAAAGTTTATTGGCTTGGAGATTATTAACTTTAGTATTAGTTATTGTGATAGATAACATACTAGAATTTATGTAATATTATATAGTTAATATTATTAGGTGGTGAACAGTAGTGCGTAATGTATGTATTATTATTAATATGTATATGATGTATGAGAATTATTGTATGAATATTATGCTAATATTGGTGATGTAGTTGATTATTAATATTATTTATTGCTTCTTCTCATTTATTACTTTTTATATTTTATTTAATTCTTTTTGGAACTAGACATATATATATGTGATTTTGACTGGCAGAATTTGTGACTAGTCAACTTATGACTGATTTGTTGTCTCGTTGTGCATCACACTGTGCGAGAGGTTAATCAGAACAGATTTAAGGTAGTTAGTCATAGATACGGTTGAATATTAAATCAATAAATAATATAATAGAGATAGGTAGAATTATTTGCAAATGAATTAGTGAGTAGAGTCCTCTCAAAATGAATGGTTTGAGACTCATAATAGTTATTAAATTTAGATTATCGAGTTATTTAATAATAAAGTTAAATAATATAAATTAATGCATCTGAGAGGATAAAGATGACGAGTCTAAGATTCTCTCTCACATAATGATATAAGAGTATTAGAGAATAATATTAGATTGAATATATGAAAGATTAGATATAATAATTAATAGATGAGATATATTAGGATATAAGTAAATTAGATTTTAGAGTGAGACTGTTTTCAAATATTGATATCACGATTTTAATAGTAATGGATATTATATTTAATAATAAAAAGTGATGAGGCTAATTGGTATTATAGTTCGTATGAATATCAAATTTGAGCGAAATTCATCTAGTAGGCGTGAACTAATGAAACTTTCAAAGGTGAACTAAGCTGTAACTGTCAACTGATAGAGGTATGTGGCTTAAGTATCCGAATTAGAGATATAGTATACGTCAAATTATAAAATCTTGGATTGATAATATTACTACTGGGATATCTGGTAAGATGTATCGGTGATGTTGGACCGTATCATTGTGTGATACTGAACTTTATTGTGATTCACATCAGATTGAATATAATAGTTTGATTATATAATGGATAGTTTGAATGCACATGGGGTGTGTAAATAATTGAGTTGCAGATGGACCAATCTAGTGGCGTGTTAGGTTAAAGAAGGAGTGATGAAATGAGGTATGAACCATTAAGGAGTTATGAGAGATTGCGAAGAAAAAGTAAATGAGAGAATAAACGGATGTTACAGTTGAGATGTTTAGGTCAGTATGAAAGATTATGGATAATAGTCGTTGGTTAAGCGTGTGTTAGTGGAGTGATGTTGTGTGTGTGTCGTGTGTGAACGACGGGCGGCTAGAGACCTAAGAAAAAGAGGATGTGAATTTTGGTTCAGTAAAGGAATGCCTTGACAGGATGAGAAAATGCGAGATTGCGCAGAGCGTTGAGAAGAAAGGATGCTGGGACTTGGATTGTAAGTGTGATGATGTGTGTGATGTGGTGTTGTGTCGCTGCTCCGTGTCGGCTTTACAACATCCTAACACCTAGTACATATTGACTTGTTAAAAATGGGGCATAGTCGATTCCAAATCTTGCTCGATTCCGAGCAGGGTTAGCTACGTCACCCTACTTAGATAAACTACTAGGTGGATTATTTATTAATGACCTATGAGCGATATTAGCTAGAGATTATCTATAATATTATTAAGTATATTATATATATATATATAGTAATATATACATATATATATAATAATATATATATTAGTATCATATAATGATATATATATATATATATATATAGTAGTAATAATGAGTAACTGATATAAGGTATAATTATTGAGTTGAGGTTATCAACGCGAGGCTTTATGCTTTCAGCCGGTCTGTTCTGACTCAATGTAGTATCTTCTAACTATACTTGTACGGTTATACCGGGTGTATGCTATGTAAAGCAAACTATTCATCACTCACAACTTATTGTGGGGGATGTAAGTATAACAGTACGAATAAATAATAAATTTTAAAAACAACTAATCAAAATGTTTCTATACAAAGTAACATATAATTATACATATAAAAATAACTAGTATATATATATATGGAACTGTTTGAATTCAATCACATCAATATATTTATCGCCATTAATCAATAATTATATTATAAATTATCAATAATAATATTAATGATATACTGTAATAATAATTATACACATGAAGAAAGAAAGATAATAATTTTTTATCCTAAGAGCAAAATTAAATAAAGGTCTCCATGTTTATTGTTGAAACGATAAGTACTAAGAATTATGTATGAATGTTGAGATATTGATGTGTAAAGTATATGTGAATATAATAATTATAATTAAATTTAGATCAAATATAGATCAAATATAGATCATCGTTTTGTGTAAGTGAATGGCTATTAAATAAGATAAATTAATGAAAATATATCATATACAGCTCAACTATTACCAAAAGCTTAAATAAAATATCATAGTTAAGTGTGAAAGTTTACCAATGAACCTAATAGTTTTTTAAAATTAGTTAAAATATATAAAAATACATAAAAATAAAATGACTACTTAAGATAATCTATACTCAGATAGAGGATATCCAATCAGTAACTCCAAGAGATATAATAGAGTGAGGAAAGAAGCAATCTATAACAACTATGAATACATGTATAGATATATACTTATATCTAAGTATACGACAATAAAATTTCTATAAACTAATATGTATTAATCTGAGTATTTAATTTCCTTAATATCATCTTATATCTATAAGAGATAATTGTAAATAGATTGTGCTATAATAGATGTAATTAGTATATGATTCGTACTTACTCATATGAAATACTCACAGATCAATACTACATTTGCTCCACTCATAAATAAAAATGCTGTTTGAATGCGTATAATGCATTATTTATAAATTCGTAAGTAATTGTAAGATATAAAGAGTAATAATAAACCAACTGTTGTAGAGATGAATGAGTGAGAATGAAACTTTGAATGATTGGGAGGTAAATACTCAAATATTATTAATTAAATACACATCTTACACTGGAATTACATACAGCATATAATTTATAATATCATCACAATATACCAACCTATAATAGATCGTTCTATTAGAGACGATATTCTCACAAGACATATCGCTATATATTCATATAAGTGTATAGAACTACAGAAAGATTAATAGTTTACAAATTATTTCTCAGAGAGATTGAGGAAAACGATCAGCATCCAGCACTGTATATATCCTAAACTCATATATGAATAAGTGAAAATGTCAAGTTAAGATAAATTATTAAATTAATAAAGAAAAATAGTATTTTAGTATTTAATATAATATATTAAACAGATATTATAGAGTAATGTCAAAAAGATGTAAGAGTAGATAGAGTCTTAAACCTACTCACTAAGGATATTCATAAGGGTATAAACTCCTGGATTATATATTAATATATATGTACAAAATATAACGAGGTGGAGGTAAAATCTGATATATAAGATAGTAATTCACAATGATATGGTAATATAGCATAATTGAACAATATAGTATTATGAAAAAATTAATATAATAATAAATTAAATAATCATATGAATATAAAATAATATAAATATATAATTTATAATATATATATATATTAATAATATAAATATATATAATATATAATAATATAAATATTATATAATAATATATTAAATATATATACTAAATATAATAATATATATAATAATAAATATACATAATAATATAATATAATTAATAATAAATTAAAATATAATAAACATAGTATATAATATATGTAATCTCTATATTTAAAATGTGCAAATTATATAAAATTAATCCAATATAGAGTAAATTTTATATATATATGGACATAACAATAATTATATATAATATACTTTATATTATTTAAGTATCTTTTCATATAGATAATATATAGTATATGATAAAATAGACTTAATGGTGAAAATGCAATGAGTGATAATACTGATGGTTCCATATGTTAAGTTTATGATATATATCTGTTTTTAATATAATAGCGATAGAATTATTATATATTTTTTAATTTAATATATAATTCAGATTAACGAAATAAACTCCATAATTTTAACCAGTGCTATATATATATTATATATATTAATATTCATAATATATAATATCTATACATAGATTGAATTATATTATATAAATATATATAAGTAATAAAAAATAGATATATTATATTATTAAATATATATGTTATATATAGTATATGTAATACATATAATATACTTTATGTAATAGATAATATATATTTATATAAATATAGTATATATCATAGTTATATATATTATCTGGTTCTTTTATGTTATGTCATAGTGTTGAGTTATATTATGATATGAATATATTCTTGGAGGAGTCTCTTCCGAAAACTCGTGTTAGCTGTTTGGTTTTTGAGAGTGAGGTAGTGATTAAAACATAGATAGTGCTGTGGCCGCATATACACTCACAATATTCTTTGTGATAAACTTATTCATTAAATCTTTACAAAAGTTCTCTGGTATTGCTTTAGTATCGGAACCTAATATTAGCGTCGATTCTACACTCATTATTATCACATATCTAGATACTCTAATCTCTGGCGTTTACTCTGCAGACCTAAGTTAATCTCCCACCAGCTCAGTTATCTGGGTTGCATCCAATACAGAGGAGTCTAACGGCCGTAGAGGTACCAGAACCTGAAAAATACTACGAATCACATTTACACTATGAAGAATCAATATATTATCGTTATGCTTGTTAGAAAGTATACAAAGTAATTTTTATCTCAAGTTAATGGCGGCTTTGAACAAGAATATGAAGTGAGGTGCACTCGACATCAACATGATCCACACTTGTAGAGAGGACTTGAAAAATATATCGTATGTTAGTAATATGAAGTATATGCAATAAGCTTTAAATTCACCTATGTTATGATAAATATATTTACTATTTGAGTTTTTGAGCTTCTATTGTAGTTATCTCGTCCTTTTGATCTTCACATTACCTAAGGGCTATTAAGATTAACACACTTAGTAAAAATATATATAGTGTACTACATAGAAGTAACTTGATAAAAGAATACGCCTCAATATTTAGGAGAAGATATTTAGATGAGATATTAACTGGTACTTACTATCATTGGTACCATTGGTGATTTAGTAGTAATGAGTATATTTACAATATTGTACATAGTGAATAATAATAAGATATATGTATATATATATTCAACCACTTATAAATAGCCTCATGTTGTTATTTTTTATTTGTAATAGCCTACCGTATAATATATTAATCCGATGACAGATTAGAGAGGTAGCTGATAGAGCATACTGACACAGTGTTTGTTATAATGTATATCACAGGTTATTAACTAGATTGTAAAGTAGTGACTTAAAAAGGCGATAACCACTTGACATATATGTTCGAGCGTTGTAAGAGACTTAGAGTATCTAAAGCTTCAAAAAGACAGTAGACACAAGTAGCCGAGTGTATGGAGCAGTACGTCGATGAGTTAGCTGAATCGTGAATTTGTAGGTCCTAGTGCCTAGCAACAAGCATAAAAACAAAGGTACATTTTTGATGAACGAATAAACCTCCCCTCCCGATGTGTTAAAATATGGTTTTATGGATGGCACATATCTTGTGTAAAAAGACACCCGCAAGTCAAATCACTTCGGTTGTTAAACATGTAAAAAAGATAGCATTTCAAATTAGTATTTGTATTCATAGTTTGCAACGATAATTTTTTTTGATGCAAGTACGAGTAAAGTAAAATGTTATAGTGTAAATGATAAGTGTCTTGGAGAACGATGTTTCTGTACAATATAAGTACCATATGCTGAACCGAATGATTACTTAAATATAACTGAAGACAGTACAGAGATGTCGAAGAGAGTATGGAAATATAATTAATATACTAAAGATTCAGACACACTGAAAATTAGATAGGTTGATTAACATCCTCACTGGTAACTATATTATTAGTATATAATAATCGAAAAAAGCGGATAGACTATATTATCACTTCGGTTGTTAAACATGTAAAAAAGATAGCATTTCAAATTATTAAAAAAGTAATTTCAAATTAGTATATGTAGTATAGTTTGCAACGAATAATTTTTTTGTCATGCCAAGATTTAACTAACTTAGTACTAACTAGTTAGTTGAGTTACTAGTTAGTCTACTAACTAGCTTATAAAAATGGACATTAATTACATATCATATAGTACAGAAAATTTTTTGGAAAGCCTTTGATTTGATTTTGGATTCTGGTGATGCTGATCCATGCAGAGTAACGATAAATGCAGACATCTATTGTCAGCATTAACGAGCTTAAAACACCGTTAAAACACTGCTTTGATCAGCCTCAATGGTGCATTGTTCCATCAGAATGATAAGCGTCCCTATACACAAAGATCGCCTGAGAAAAGAATATCCTGTATGAAAAGCCCCATATTGATCCTATTACAGTTAACAGAATCATCTTGATGAACGAGAATTTAACTTAATTGTTGATGCATTGCCACTACCCTCTCCACAATATTATTTTCCATATCATAAAACATTTACAAACAAACTATTAAGAAACTTGTGAATCCCTGGAGAGGAGTTTTTAATAATGACAATACCTATAGTCCTATACTAATAAATAAATTTTGATATATT
>JABUQX010035738.1:25000-27500 GCA_015478945.1 Trachelipus rathkii | reverse complement strand
TAAATTTGTTTTTCATTGTGTTTTGATAGTTTTTTTTTTACTTTAAATATTTTTAAACGTGTCTTTTTATTGTGTTTTGGTAGTAGTTTTTTTTACTTTAAATGTTTATAAATTTTTTTTTATTGTGTTTTGGTAATTTTTTTTTCTTCTTCTTCTTTTTGCTTTAAATCTTTTAAAAAAAATTTTTTTTTATTGTATTTTGGTAGTAGTTTTTATTACTTTAAATGTTTTTAAATTTGTTTTTTTATGGTATTTAGGTACTAGGTTTTTTTACTTTAAATGTTTTTAAATGCGTTTTTAATTGTGTTTTGGTAGTAGTTATTTTACTTTAAATTTTTTTAAATGTGTTTTGGTAGTTTTTTTATTTTAAATGTTTTACTTAAATGTTTTATTTATGGGTCGTTGTTGTTCATCGACTTTCTATTTAAAAATGTCTAAATAAAAATAGTATAGTGTTAATAAAATTGCAATGAGAAATAAAATTATCCGAAGTTTGAGCCGGAGCCGGAGCCGGAGCCGGAACAATGGACCCACAAGGTTACAGTGGGAGCTGGAGTAAAAGAAATTTTATTATTAATTAAAGGGATCCGGAACCAAAGATAAACTTGGAGAAGAGTAACTTTAAGATGAAGTCAAAAAAAAAAAAAAAAAAAAAAAAAAAAAAAAAAAAAAAAAAAAAAAAAAAAAAAAAAAAAAAATTACAAAAAGAAATAAATAAAAAAAATTATATCTTTTCTTTCGATTAAATTCAGAGTTGGAGAAAAAAAAAAAAACCCTCCTAAGCCTCATCCGATTGAGAGATTCTCATCAGGAAGAGGAATTTAGAGGGAAAATATGCCTCCTTCTGGCAGGGAAGTAATTCACACTAACAGAAGAAAGACTATCCTTGGTTATAAACAATTTAAAGTATTAAAATTAAATAAAAAAGAAAATTCAAAATTTTAGCAAACAAAAATTGACTCCTATCAAAAAATACAAAAAATTTAAAAAAAAAACAAAAAACAAAAAAAAACAAAGAAAACAACACAAGAAAAAACAATAAATTTTGAAAAGCCACCCTATTAAAACCAGCAGCCAAAATAGCAAATAAAATGCAAAACTTTTGGGGAAAAATATATATATATAAAAAAAAGCATTTAAAAAACAGCCAAAATCTGGAAGAAATAAAAACCAATAAAAAAAAAATAAAAACAAAATCTTTAATTCAAAAACTTTTTAATGTAAATAAAAGATTTTAAATTTGAGGAAAAACTGCAATATTAGTCCACAGGAAATTAATGCAAACCTACAAGGATACGCACATGCGCGAGCGAGCGCACACACGCACAAGCACATATATATATATATATATATATCATAGACGTATAGATATATATACCTATTATATAGATATATATATTATATATTATATATATATATATATATTAATATATATAGTATAAAATTATTTTCTTTAGTTTTTTATATCACTTTTTTGTAATGATCCTTTTTATACACAAAAAAAAAAAAAAAAATTGAGAGAGAAGTTAGGCAAGCATACGATCTCTCCAAAACTCCAAAACTCCAAAACTGTTCCCTGCAGTATGGATGAGATATTTAACACTAACTGGGAATCAACAGGAATAAACGTAAATGGTAAAGTATATAACTTTTAGGTTCTCTTATATATATATTGTTTACTTCAGATCCTTCTTTAACTAAAAATAATGGTTGAAATTTAAGCATACCGAGTGAGAGAGTTGGACTAAAAATCAATAAAATATTTAATAAGCTTATAAATGTAGATTAGACTTTCGAATACAAACTGGAAAAAATTGGAGATATGTGTATTTTTTACAGAATATCTCAAATGGGGTGCTAGCAAATGAATTAAAAGACAGAGTGAACTTGGCTATGGAGTGGAAGGAAGATTAAGCCAAATTTTCAGGAGCAAAATGCCTCATGTTTGAAATGAAAAGTATATAAAATGAGTGCGTTCTTTCCTACTATGACATATTGAAGCGAAACATGGACACTAAATGTCATATGAAAAATTAAGTTGTACCCCGAACGAAATATGAAGAGATACATTTTTTTTACAGTTAAACACCACTGCTCACGGGCAGAGCCCTAATCTAAGGGGGTGTACAAATATAAGTTGAGCAAGACGGTTCAAGGTATACCGCAGCGGCAGGTGCTTACGGAACTCGTCACTCACGTACCTACTTTACGACGCCCTCGTAACACTATGGGTGCTGTGTCTGCGCATGAGTTTTGTGTGGATATTGTAACTCCAGGCTAGTCGCTCGGTGCATTCCTTCTTCCTACATACGTCGCTGTTCTCCAAGTTCTCTTCTTCTGTGTTTCCTGCGAATTAACTCCCTTACTTTAAAGCCCGCGTCTGTGGTCATCTGCGTAATTTCGCGCTGAGTGTGAACTTCTGAGGCGTGCAACACACCCCCTCCTGTGAATAGGCTTCCGCCCTGCGTGTCGTACAACTGTAAAAAGAAAAAAAGAAAGA
>JABUQX010035738.1:0-20000 GCA_015478945.1 Trachelipus rathkii | reverse complement strand
TTGCCGCGAAGGCGGCTGGAAGAGTCTAATTATCCGCGGGTAAGCGCCGCAATCTCGCCGCGAAGTGATTCAGCCCGCAGGGCGGCTAATATATCCTCCAAGCAGGTCGGTCCTGATTTTTTTTGATGAGCTTTGATTAAACCTCTAAACTATGGAGCTTTAACATTATAATATTTTATTACTATTTTATTTTAATAATACTTTTTATAGAAAGTACATACTTTATAATCTTAATAATTGATAGGAAAATTTGTACCACAATTCTATAAGTTGTTATGTAAGAAAATCAAAAGCCAGTAATTATAAGTAATATACTGTTAATTATAAGTCATTTCTATATTTTTTACATTATATTTTAGTATTTTGAAATTATTTGAATATTATATTATAACATTAATACTTAACAATAAAAACACCATAGAAGTACCAGGAATTAAACTCTTATGTGGGCGTATAATCTCTCTGTAGAATTATAAAGCCTTGACCATTATCAGGTCTGCATATTACTATTGAAGTATGTATCCTCTTTAAACTTTTTTAGTATCTTTAAATCTGCTTTATTTATTAAATAAACGAAATCTTTTGACGGTTTGAATTTCGTATATCTTTTAATCATCAATTATCGAGTATAACTTAGATCTTTAAACTTATATTTGATCAGTTTACTGCTTAATATTAAACTACTATATTAATTATTAATTATATTTAAACAATTATATTCATTATCCTTCTAAAGCGTATTATGATTACAAAATTCAGAATTATATGTCAATAGAATGATGTTACATAGCAACATGGGGATTAGTATATAGTCATATTTTAAGTTTTTTTATTATTTAGTTTAAAAATTATTAGTTTATCATACTTCATTAGAATATTTGATTTTATAATGCTCTTTACTTGCTTATAAAACTCATATTCTATCTTACTGCTTTAACTTCATATTATTTTATTGCCTATAATTACATACACACATAGTATATTAATTATTTAATAGCTAAAATTACATACCCTAAAGCAGTAAATCTATGTAAATCAATAGAAGGTAATTACATTTTTTAAGCCAAACAATGGGAATATTATAGTTAAATTGCTTGTTTGGTTATTTTAACTAATTTCAGTTAAGCTCTTTGCTTTATCACTCAAATTGATTTTTACTAGCATTTATACTAGCTATATTAACTAGTTTATTATAGTTTTATCTTGTATATATTATTATTCAACCTTACAAATGTGGTTAAAAATTTTTACTGTTTTACTGCTTTTAATAATCTTTCATATATGCTTAATAATAATACATTATCTAATATTAATAATGCTTTTTGTATTAACTTAAAATCTATTTTAATATTATGAACACTAGTGTAATAAAAAAAAGTTTTTGGGTAAAATTACTTTATATATTTTGATTTTATTTAATTATCTCTTCATCTTATTTATTTTTTTTAATTATAAAATTTTTAAATTATGATATTTTAATTTTATTTTTTATATTTTATTTTTTATTTTACGTTTTTCATCATAAAATGATAATACTTAATTAATCTTAACAAGTTTAATAAAATAAATTTACACATTCAAAGTTAAATAGTTATTATTTTTAATATATATTTAATATAATATTAATCTACACACACCATCTAGTCAATTCAATTTATCTTAATCACAAACACACTACAGCATCAACCTTCCCTTAGTTCAATATAACCCACATACATCTTAATTACATCTACACACATACATAGACATACACATCTACACTAACGCCCTATAAACCCAGCCTATTATATTTCTGATGTACAATAAGTTATTTATATTTGTATGTAATAATTAACGACTTAATTTAATATTTTATTATAAAACAATAATATTAATTCTTGTTATTAAAATAATTAATAATATAGTATTAATTTATCTTAGTATATTAAATAATTCAATATCATTAATAACTAATAAATTATTCTTCAAAGATCATTATTATCAGGATTTGAAGAATAGTTATGAAATATTTATATTCTTTAATATATTGAAACAATAAATAAAGAATTTAATATTTATTTAATATAAAGTTTAATATTAATGAATATTATTTTTATGATTATTTATATATTATACATACTTATTTATAAATTTAATTTTCATGATTAATCAATTATCATCAAATTAATAATTAAATGTTAATTTAATAACATAAAGAACATTATATTGAAGACTTTCAAGATTATTTTTCTGTGAAATAACATTATAAATTTATAATATTTCACAAAAATGTAATTTATAAATCAGTGAATCTTTAAAGTAAGGTAAATCCCACTTATGCACCCCTATCTAACACACTAAGCTATAATGCCACGTTATTTGTTCTATTGAAAACTATTATCTCTATTTACATTCATAAATTTAGACATTGTAATAGCTATAATCATAAATCATAATCATAATAATATTTTATTCAATGGTTTACCTCAATATTAAACTATATATTTTATATAAGAAAATGTGTTATTCATAATTTTGAACTATTAATATTTGATAAATAAATTATAAAACATATTATATCACTTACACCTTATTATAATAGTTATTCTGCCAATTTAAAACAATACATAAAAAAATATTTCAATATGTTGTTTTTTAAATCAGATTTCTGATTTTCTATATTATTATTATATATTATAATTTAAATACTTATACTCATTAATTTTAATTAACTATGAAATGGTCAAAATGGAATATCATATTAACGCATTTTAAACCATCAGAAAAAGCACAACACCCGTCCACTTTGTCAATTATAATAACAGATACGAAACTGAGTTCCAATCTCTCTTAAATAAATGAGTGTTTAAAAATAACCTCTTTACTTACTTAGCCTGATAATTTGTATGGATAAGTCCGAATATAATTTATGGGCGATTTTAGGCCTGAGAGTGCCAGTATTCAAAGTATATTCTCAGAGAATATAGACTCCTTTTTCGTAAATGTCATTACAATTGCTTACGACTAAACCCAATATTTTACTTGATTATGTGTCCTGAGTGGATTTTATTTTAACCTTGTTATATGAAATTAATTTAATGGTAAATCTTTATAAAGGCTCCTTTTTAAATAATGTTTATTTGGGGTGTGTGCTTTTGCAATAACTCGACTAGGTTATAGGGTACCTAAATATAAGATTTTTAGGTTTGCCTACATTTTCTAATACCCAACTCGGATTACAACATTTGTGTGTAATATGCAAAATAGTCAAAATGGTTATTATCTTCATCATTAAGCATATCAAATCTATTGTTATTCATCTTTATAATATTTATTTTATTATCTATATTAATTATATAATTATATATTTTTTCAAATCTATATGGTAAACTTATTAGTTCTTATTTTTGGAAGCTAAATAATTCTTGGTTCTAAGTCATTTCTTTTATATTGTCAAGGTCTGATATGTCTAATAAGGAAAAATGTTTTAATTACCATTTTATTAATAAGTGGTGAGTGTAAATTTGAGATATCCTGAAGTGTAAATACGAATACTTCCTTAGTTTCTCTAATTTATGGAACGTTCTTTGTTTATTGTACTGGTCGACGAGAATTATTTATACGCCTTTTGGTTTAAGGTATGTAAATATACCTATGTTTATTATTTCAGTATACCGTAGTATAGCTATTAGCTGTTATTATAGTTTAGTTATCCTGTGATTTGTGAATGAATAATTATATACTTGGAATTACTTTAAATAATCTTTTTTATTTGAAGCAGTATGTGTTTTTATTCATCTTTTTCAGATCCAATATATTCCTCATTTTTATAACATATCATAAGTTACACTTTATCACACATGCGTTTAATAGGGTGTAACAATAATTATATAACTGATAATTTATGTATTAAAACAAGTGTTTTATTTGATTACTAATTGTATATCTTATATTAATTATATAGGATATACCAATATCTTACTATTGTAAGGATATAATTAAAATTTTAATAATATTTATCACTTAAAGTATAGATAAATAATTTAAACTCGACTTATCGATTTATATCAGTAGATTCACGGTGAAGCAAAACGCAAGATGCTTTCCTTTGGCAAGCGCGACCCTCGGTATGTTCACGTAACAGCTCGCTAATGTACTGAACCCGCGACGTCGCTATCGGGTGATATTACTATACGCGGTTCCGCGAAAATAAGTGAGCTGTTTAGTTTTTATATTATATTAATATTTTCTTAATAAGTGGTGAATATATCTAATTGTTAATAGTTCATACTAATTCCTTATAATGAAAGTGTTGCATTAGAATTAATAATTTAATCTTTAGTTTATTTATATGGATCAAAACCTGATTTGAGATCTTACCCATATTCTTTATAAGCTATATTGATATGATATAATTAATGTAGTCATTGTTAATATAGTAATTATTTAATACCTAGTTTATCTAATTTGAAATACTAAGATCTTTTAATAAAAGAAGGATATTTGTTGATATCATTTATTTCACGTATTATTTATATGATTAGGACTTTAGATAATTCAATTATTTGATTTGATTCTTAATATGTATTCTCGTTGCTTTTGATATAGTGTTCCCGCATCATAATTTTTAGTTTAATAATATTTAATATAAATTCTTATGTATATATATTTCTCTCAGTATTTATTCTGTTTATTTTACAGTAGATAATAACAAGGGAGATATTTTCTCTCTCCGATTAATTGGTTATATACTCTTATTCCGAATTGCATATTACTAGACCATCTGATTATAATAAGTAAGATAAGTATTATGAACTTATGCATACTTCTAGATATAATTTGTTAATTTTATTTATAATAAGTAAATAATATATATATTAATGATAATAATACATATATATATAATAAAAGATATACTCTTAAATTAACTGGAAGTCCATAAGATAAAGTAGTAGATAATAAATGAAATATAATTGATACAGATTAAGAGAACATTATGTAGTATTTATATTTATTGTCAACAATGTACAAGCCACTAATTGTTGTGTTATTAATAACTAAAATAATATTATATAGTTTTAATATATAGTTAAATTTATTTGTTGTTTTTTTTTGTTTAAGTATAAAAGTATTTATTATTTTAGAATAAACAACTATTTATTCTATAAGATAACTTATTAACATTAAGATAAGAAGATAAATAAAAAAACCTGTTCTATAAGATAATAAGATAATATCCATATAATAACCTTAGAAAAGGGATGTGATACGTTAATGTATAGGACAACTTCTATACCTTTAATACTCTAATACGTAATCGTATTATATATATAGTCCTATTGTAGGTTTTTATATTATTATAAGATATGTTTAATTAGGTCTATATATAATAGAGGAAGAAGAGGAGAAGATTGAGAATGTTAAAGGACATATATAAAGACATTGTTTTTACGATTCCATTAAAATAGGATCTTAAAGAGGCCAATACCCCAAAGAAGAGAGAGAAGAACACGAATATGACCGGAGTCACACGGCAGGAGACTGAACGTGATTTGGGAGGACTGTTCGAATAGTTTCCCTCAAGAGGAATAGTTATAACATTTAGAGAGAAGAACTAAAGTAAAGAAAACAAACGTTTTTTTCTACAAAACAAAGAGAGTGTTACTGCAATTTGTCAAAACGTAAAATGATGTTAAGTTCGAGAGGAAGAGAAGAGAGCTGTACGAGGACGAGGCGAGGAAGTGAAAGAGAGAGAATGGAGAGGTGAGAAGAAGGATTTGATGCAGGAGAGATGAGAGGAGACTTGAGAGGAGAGAGAGAGAGAGAGGAGAGAGGACGAGGAGTGTATCCTAGAATAGAGAGATGATTTTCCTATATAAAACTTTGAAGAATTACATATTGTGTACTCAGTGAATTTAGATATTGACCATGATATATATGTGCTTGTTACATGTTAAAATTAAATTTTAAGTGTATTACTCTTAGCTTGTACTTTTAAAACGATAAAATTTACACTGATTTTTGCCAGATATAGAAACGGTTATTTAACCGAAATTAGTTAGTTTAGGTATATGATGAGTTGTGCTGTTGATTGTCGTATACTATTTTTATCCTCTGATCGCAGGTATAGCTTGTGAGTATGAACACTCTAATGGTTGATCATATTAATAGGTTTACTTTGGTTACATCCAATTTCCCCAGAAAATTTTTATTTGTATCGTTTTTTTAATATTCATTTGTATTTGAACCCGATCCTATTATATCTCAAAACAATTTACACTTCCTAAAAGATATAAGGTTATTAAATCTCTTTAACCGAAGATAATCCATGTACAATACCAATTAGAATTACACAATGAAATATAAAAGTTATTATATATAGATATATACATTTACCTTCATATTTAATTTTATATAAGATTTACATACTTTATATAACATTAAAGTTCGAATAATACCATGTAGGACAACCACATAGTTTATATAATACCAAGCTAATCTTTCTACTACATATCCTTTTTCCTCGTGCAATTGAGAAGAAGAACTACCTAATAACTACCTACGAGTTTTTACAACTTAAATCATGCTAAAGGTCTATCATTCTGGATAGTTATAACAAGTACATCTTCCTATAGAAGTCAATAGTAGTTCATTATTAATTATATATTATAATATATTATTATATAACAATATTCTTCAGAAATCTTAATATCAGTTACTCAATGAGAATTTACCTTAAAATTCTTCAAGTAAATATATTATAAGTATATTATATATAATTATTTATTTAAAATTCTTCAAGTAAATATATTAACCGTCTTCATATTATTTTAATCTTAATATTATTATGCTACAATATATTATATATATAATATTTATATAGTATATATACTATATATTATTATATATATATATATATTTTAACCGTCTTATATATTATTAATTTAATATATTTATTATACTATATATTATATATAATATATATTCTATGTTATTAAAATTTATATACTATATATATATATATATATAAGATTATATACTAGATTTATATATACTATATAGACGAAGCAATTTGATAAAGGATATTATTATATACAATATTCTTCAAAATTTAATGAGATTAGTAAAGTATTAGAGTGTAGTGTTCGTATAATATATAATAGCATATATAGTAATATACTCGCGACGCTTACGATTGTGTATGCCTTTAATTGGAAGTCAATGGCGCTAATATAATATATTGATTTCTTTTTGAAAGACGAGTAACGGATTTTAATATTTTATTTTTACTATTTAGTTTGTAATATAAATAGTAATAAACAGTATTAAAAAATGTGATAATTATTTATAATATTTGATTCATTTAGCTTACCATAATATACCCAAACATAAAGAAATTATCAATATTATGTATTATTTATTATGTAATTAAAATAATAAATAATTCCAAATATAAGTTATATTTAATTATTATTTTAAATATTATTTAATAATATAGTTATAGACATTTTATAGCTACAATAACATAATTATTACGTATTAATATTTTATATTGCGAAAATTATTTTTGTTGTATAGGTATATATCTAAAATGGCTTATGGTAGTAAGAATTTGTAATTCTTATGTGCCCCTTCCCATAAGAATAGTATACTAAATAAATATTTAAATTGATTTTTTAATAAAAATACTGTGTATTGAGTAAATATAGTGAGTTTAAAAAAGTATATTCTTTATTTATAATTTACTTAGTCTATTAGTGCGTAGGTCCCTTTAGTGACAATGACCAAAAAGTGGCTCGGCACACTGTTCCTTTCAATTAATTATTACACATGTGGACTACTAATAGAAAATGAATACATTCCGCCTACCTGAGTGGATGTGAAAAGAATAAAAGAAAATAAATATTTTAATGTTTTATATTTTATTTAATTCTCTTCATATTTTATTTTTTTTATTTATTTTATATATTTTATTATATTATTATATATCAGACTATAATATGTAGTTATTCGATAACGGTCATAATCGTATAATACGGTTATTTATTAAATTAAGCGAATGTAAAAATAATTCGTTAAGTAAGAGTTTTTGGGAGGACGGAGAGTGAGCAGGTATGCGACAAAAGTTGCACCCAATAAGACGAAACACAATGTATGCAGTTAGCGTTACTTCGAAAGAGAACCGAATGGATGAGATAAAAACAGAAGTACAGGTCATCTCAATAGGGTGGTGGCTGTGCAACAAGAAGGTGGCGGCCGAGCAGCCGTGATGCAGCGAACATGGACCTGCTGCGGAAAACGAGGCATATGCAAAGTGAGAGAGTAATGTGAGGAGGATGTAATTAGACGAACGGAGAGCAGGCTGGCGACTGATAGATGCGTTGATCCGGCAGAGAAGTATTCAGGCATGGAGACGGTGCGAGTTGGAGCTGGGGCCGCAAGCAAATGCAAGAAAGAAAAGTCCGAAGCGGTGAGAGGAGAGAGGGAGGAGAGATAGAAGAGGGAGGTTATTGTTTTTTTTTGGGTTGGGTGTTTGGGGGAATTTGTTTAGAAGATAAACAGGTTTTCTTGATGAAGGTTGAGATGGAAGGGAGATATGTTTATTTCGGGGTAGTCTGAAGTTCTATTACGTGTAGTTATTTTAACAATTTTCCTGGAAATTATATAGTTAATTTTTTGAATTTTGATTGTGCCAAGAGTCAGGGTGAGCGTCGGTGAGGGTCGAACACATAGAAGTATCCTAAAAAAGGGTTTACGGTTAGGGATTTTACTGGTAGGTTATGATTTAGCGTGGTGCTTTAAGTATTGTTTTGCAGAGTTTCTAATTTGCTTGTTGTGTTATTTGGTGTTTTGGTTAGCTTGTTATTTTTTTTTATATATATCTTAATTTTCTCTAAAGTGATACATCATTATGTAATCGTTATTTATTTATATTTATTTATGTGAAATCGTAAACTGTTCTATTTATTTATTACAATTCATTTATTTATTATAATATTAGTGCATGTTAAGCATTATTTAACACGTAACGGTATACATATCCTAAATAAGTACGGTCATTTTGCCGAAATCCTTACCCATTTCCATAGATAAGGAATTATATTGATAAAATATGTTCTTAATAGGCATTATTCAGGCTATATGTTCATAGGAGTATAATATTATAATATAGGGGCGAGTATTGTTTACAGCTAACTTTAGTGGAAGAGTTGTGCAAGTATCACTCTCAAACAACACATATGTATATTTTAACATATTATTTTAGTTGGAATTATTAGTTAAAAGTTTTAGGAATTGGTTCCCGTGAGGTTCTGGAATTCCTGATATTATATATACTAGTTAGCTATGAGTATATTATGTAGCTATATATTCTAGGATGATGGTCATTTATATATAGTAGTAATTTCTCCTACACCACATAGCTAGTAGACTGTTTTAATATACTTTAATATTAATATAATTAGTGTAATTGTGTTATCTTCGTCTAACGGGATAATGTCATTTGTCCGTCCACGAGGCCACCTTGACCTTGTTTAAACGTTCCTGTTCGAATTACACTGTTGCGATAACCATTCACAGAAGTTCGCAAATCGACGATCCCTATTCGGTTGGCAAGTAAAATGTTGTTACAACTTGCAAATGATATTGCTAATATATATATATCTTGATAAGCTTTTACTCTAAGATGCCGCAGTACTGATTGTTTTTCCTCTTCCATAATGTGCTAATGACTCGAAATTAGAATGGCTGATTATTGTAGTCAGGCAATAGTTATTCTAAGTCGTATTCTTTTCTCTAAACTGATAAGTACATGTTTCGATATAAATAGCTCTCTATATAGATTTACTTGTTCCCTTTCAATTATATCATAATTCGTTATAGAAATGATTCTATTTATGGTACCCGTTTTATTTTATATGGGCGGTGGACGGTATTAACTGTCTCACAATATATTAACTCCAATCCGTAGTCCAATTTTTGCCAGCTCGGTCATAATTATATGTTTCATCCTTGTTATCTCAATAGTAGTGACTGCTTATAATTACTTATAGTTGCTCTTGGACGTGGAAAATATACAAAGACAAACTTTTTTTTATGTTCCTTTTTGTCAAATGGACCGTGTCCTGAGATTAGATGATGCCCGCTGCTTTTTCTCTAGTGTGAAAGTCAATTTAGGTGGTTTTTAAATGTTTTTTCTCAGCCAAAGTCAAATTTTCTATGATTATTATGTCTATATTCTTACACTTTGCATTTTTCTGTCACACATTTATTTATTATCACGTTTATTTAATATAGATCGTATCACACAAACTATCTATGATACATTACTCCCTGTTATTTAATATACGGGTAATATATTGAATTTTCTTTTCAAATTGTAAACCTAATTACTAGTTATATGTTAAATATTTTATATCAATGAATAAGGAATAACAATTTAAGAATCGTTAGACATTGCTTATTAATTTTACTAACGTTGTTAAAACGTTGGCCATTACCAGTATGTTGATATATTGTTATTGATGATTTATGGTTGAATTAGTTATTATTTATATATTAATTTTGATAGATATTAAAATTTTTGTTAATATAAATATATAAAGAAAGATATATTTTTAACATAATTAATAATAAATAAAGTAAAAAAAAAATATTAATAATCTTCATAGACGATAATTGTAGATTTATAATTAAGCTGGAAATCATCTTATATGCAATTTGAGCAACCTAAATTTTGTCTGTTAGAATAATAAAATACGATAAAGGTTTTAATGTTTTTGAAATTAACTCCATACTTTACTTATATTATTTCTTTTTAATCTCATTTTCTGTCGTTCGTGACGTTTTTATTTGTCTTTTATCCCGTCTGGTTGACAATTTAAATCGTTAATCTTAATTATATTCTTTATGTCTGTCAATCTATACTTAACTATTGTTTTAAGTGGTATATAACAGTGTGCTAGGATTCTGTGGAATGAGGCTGGTAAAAAGTTGATCACTTGAGGGAACGCTAACTGTTTTTTTCTAAATTATAAAGCAATTGTGAGTCAATAATAGTTATGATTGGGTAAATTTATTTGGAAGTAATATTCTTATTATTTACTTTTTTTCTCAGTTGTATCCGTTTGGATTAATATGATGACTTTTCTTTTCTTTTTTTCTAGCTGCTTTCACGCTTTATCTCGTCTTCGTTATTTCTCTGCGACGCCAGTTCTTTTAATTGCTATATAGTATAATATATGTATATAAATATAATTATACTATATATATAATATTATATATATATATATATATATTAATATATAATATACGATATATGTGTGTTATTATATTATTGTTAGATATGATTAATTATATAATATGATTATATAATCAAATATATATATATATAATAATACTATATAATAATATATATATATATATATATTATACTATATATAATAATAATATGATTAATTATATATAGTAGTATAATAAACATGATCTTTAATATTATATTATATTATATTAGTGATAACAAATTGCCTTCAATTGTATCCTCTGAGGTAGCATAATTTTAGAAATTTTTGAATCTTTATTTTTGACAATAGCATGTCTTTATTTTTTTAAGGCTTCCTGCTTAAAATTTCCTCTTTTGTAAAATGTAATAGTTTAGTTATCATTTACATAATCATCTTCAGAATTATTCTCAGAAGTCGAAGTAACAAAGATTTAATGGTTGAACTACTTAACTGTAACTGAACGATAACCTTAGCTAAACTTAACTTAATTTAAATTATTACTCTCTTATAACCTTAACTGAACTAGCTTAAACACTAGTAGCCAAAACTTATTTAACTTAAACATTACTTTAACTTAACTAACTATAACCATTAACATTAATTAACTTAACTTAACTTAAACTCAGCTAACTTCATAGATACCCAGCCGTGATCTTAATAGAAGCACAAGACGAAAACTCATCGACCAGAGTTAATTAGATAACCAATAATAATAATGATAATGGATAATCATCTCGAGATAAATGAATTGATTGTATATGAGTTGATGTATTAAATGATTGATGATTGGTGTATTCTTATGTGATGGAATGATTGAAATTGATTTTATGGAATGATGGTGATTGTTTTAATGCCGTAACATTTTCTTTTTATCTGTAGGAATATTGATGAATGATGATGATGTTATGATGTGACGATTGTAATGATGATTGATGATTGAGTGATATTATACACTAAACCAGAGGGACCATACATACCTAACTCATACCTATTATACGATAGAATTTTAATTTTTAGATATAATTCATTGATCAAATCGAGATCTGATTAAACTACAGATATTCTGTATCTCCACTACATATTCATTATTGCTACATATATCGGTACATTTCATATTAGGAACCCGTAAAAGTGACATGCTATAAGGATTCTAAATCGCTATACATTCAAAATGTGAAGATAAAATTGATAATAAGTAATTTAGATGTAATAAAAGACAAATCTAAATTAATCTTAGAAACACTTCTCGATCCTGATATCCTCACAATATTATAACTATCATTTTTGAATTCTATATTTTGCTTATATTATATTATTTAATTATATATATATATTCTATCTTTTAATATTATATTTATTATTCTTATATTATATTTACTTATATAGAATATTTAGTATATAATATATATATATAACATATATATATATATAATATCTTATATAGTTTATATATATTTTTATTTATATGTAATTATATTCATTCAATTATATTTATTATCTATCTATATCTATATTATATAATACTACTATGTATGATAGTATAAATTTCTTATTATTATTAATTGGATATAGTCATCTAATATATATTCTTAATTTGATAATTTTTTGGGAGATAGTTTATATTTGATATTTTAATAATTAATGATCCATAATATACTGAATTATTTTAAATAATGATTAATATTTTAAATTATTATTATATTTATTAGGTATGTTGAATTCTTTTTCTTTCCGTTTAAGATTGTCCATCTGAGAAGATTGTATTTTAGAACTATATTTCTTATTCCAGACCGTAATTCTTAGCGGATTAGTGATATATATAGTGTAATATTTATTGCATGATATTTTACTTACGAGTATATATACAGAATATATATTAATATATTATTATAATATAATATATATAATAAAGAATTTAATAATATTTAATTAAATAAAAATATATATTATATCGTAGTGTTTTGTAATCTTCTGAATTACAAGTCATTTTACTGCACTAGCTTGTCTTCTGAATTTTTTGTTCCTTTATTTTCCCCTCATCTTATTTAGTTGAGTTCCCTTTGAAATTGAGTGAACTTTCATAACAGTCGTTTTAATTCGTGGTCTTATTCTTGGTTTCCGGTATGCTTGTTCTTAATTATATTTACGTTGAATTTCCCTTATTTTATTAATTATTATAGAATAACTGAATTCTCGTATTTCTTGTCCTTGCCTTGCTAGTCATTTTTTGCACATTTCCTTGTCTTTTACAAAGTTGTCGTATGAATAGTTACAAGTTATATAATGTTTCTCTCCATGTATTTTTTTATTTTGTGCTTATCAATTAATATATAGTTTATACAAGTACTAGTATTATGAGAATTTCATTTATATAAATATACTATAACTCGTCATGCCAATGAGAAATAACATTTTCATAGAAAATAATTTAATTACAAATAGTTGAGAAAACGAATATTCAACACGTTCGCTTCTGTTTTTGATAATCTTCATGCTAGTGTCTAATCTCATATCAATCAATTTATATATGTCTCGACGATACTGCTTGTCTGTTATCGATATAAGAGCGCGAGGAGATTAATATCTAGGAAGGACTGAGTTTTTGTATTCACATAAACTTCAGTCTTTCATTTTTCGTATATTTAACTTTTAGTCTATAAAGTTAATGTCTTTATTAACATGTTCTCTATAAAAAAATTTTAATTAAAGGAACACTAGTTTATTATTTAATGTAATGTCTTGCAAGGGGGTTTCAAAGACTTAAGACTATTTGTTGTTTTTAAATTTTTCTATTTAGTATATAAAATCTATTTATTTTTTATTTGTGTGGCTCTAAAGAATTGATTGTCATGAGTTTCTCGAAACATATATTTTACAAAAGAAATATTTCTACTGCGCCTTTACGTAGGCTTAAATGAATACAGAGTGAGCGACATGAATTAATTGAGCTCGTTGTAGTTAAATTTTATGTTTTTATATATTGTAATATTTATTTGTTTTTGCATTGTTTATTTTTCGAGTGGCCATTTACATATTCGTAACTACGCAATTTTTTTATTTTTCTGTTTTGTATCTCTACTAGGTAGAGTTTGCCCATTCTCTTCTTTTACTGATATTTTAAAATACGGAAACTATGAAATCTTAGAAATAAATAAATTTCGAGTTGTAGTTTTAATCAATTTAGTTTCAAGAGAGTGTGTGAATGAGACCATTATATGTTTTTTTTTTCTGTTTTGTTGTGCTTAAAGATTATTAATCATATCTGTTGGATTTGTGATGCACAAGTATAATTTGTGAATGAGGTCAAATTCGTATCAGGAGTTAATCTAACTAAAAAGAAATAGAAATATAATTTCTCTCTTCACAAGCAGTTATATGTTTTGCGAATAAAGATATTTATTCAAATAATTAGTCAAATTAGTTTGATCCCATATATTTAATATATAAAATTCGAAGATTATAAAACCTTCTTCTTGTCCTTTCTCTTTCATCAATTCAAGGAAGTTATAATTAAATTAAATATTATCTATATCTCTCTCTATTATCATCTTTCTCTCCTCTCTCTCTATATGCTGAATTTTGCAAATAGTGTATTTTAATTTCCCCACAAGTTTCTGAGATAAATTCAAGAGTAGTAAGTAATCGTTGATCCGTCATGCATATAAGGTGTACGCTTTAAAGCGTAAATAAATTATAATTACTAGATGAGCTGTACTTATTTTATATAATGAACCGAATAAGGTATCGAGTTTTGATATAGATAGCAATATGAGGACATATAATTAAACTTATCTCGTTATATAAATAATAGAAAATAATAATAATAGGATGAAGCTATATTATTGTTTTTGCTGGATATTGAAAGTTTCTGTCTATTGAATTTGAACACTTACATTATCGTAATAGGTGATCTACAATATTAAGATATCAGCAATTTGAATAATTTATAGTCTATAACTGATTTTAAAGAGTTTGTATCTTAGTAATTTATATTTAAAGTCATGGAGTTTCGTTGTTTTTTTTGTACTTATAGAAGTAACAGACTATATATACAATTTAAGTCAATTCCTATATATTATAAAATATTTATATATATTTTATATAAATATACCGTTAATCAATACTTTCTAGATTACCTCCTAGATGTACGAATAAAAAAAGTGATATTAATAAAATAATGAATATATTATATTATAAATAAAATGAATTTAAAATAAGTCGATATGAAAGAAGTATATGTATTCTTTAATATAATCTAGTAGGTTATTCCTTAGTTGTTTTTAAAATTTTAGTAAGTTATGAGGTGACTCTGAAAAAATAGTGTAATTCTGAATTAGGAAATCATTCAAGATTATGATAGTAATATATTAATGAGTTATGGTGCGAAAATATTATAAGTTTATTCTCAAATGTACTAAATAAATGATATAAATAAATTATAGGTATCCCGAATACCATTTCTCGTCTACGTATTTATTTTTATAATAATTAATATATAATTTTTATTTCATTATACTAAATTACAAATTAAAGAAATTAAATTATTAGTAGGTTGAGTATTCTATCTATTGTAATATATGTAACAGTCACTAAATGTTTAGTGTATTATGCCATTATCAACGTGCCTTACGACCCTTCAATAGCATATTAACACAATTCTGATTTGAATATAAGAAACTTCAAAATAATACTTACACTACAAGGTCTTACCGTGGATAAAATGAACTAATTAGCTTGGAATTCATTGCAAAATTTTTACGATGAACGTTAATAAAAAAAAAAAAAAATAATAAAAAATAAAAAAAAACATATTAATATATCATATATATCTCGAAAACTACAAAAGCCTCAGGGAAATGAAAAGACAGAACTACTCAAAATAATTCCTTGTAATAATTAATTTTGGGAAAAGGTAAATAAAAAAAATTAAAAATAATAAAAATTAATTAAACACAATACTTTAAATTAGCTAATTATTATATTATTTTGGCTTGGTAAGCTGGTGATTAATCATAATAGTCACATGATATATCATTATATTTATTATATATATTTATTTGTAAAATTGTATTACACTATAAGCATATTATATAGGAGGGTCTTTCGACGGACGGGAACCTAACAGGATAGGGACCTATTATAATTATAACGTATAGTTTTCCATATATAACCTAGTATAGGGTGAGGTAGCCTAGTAGATGAGCGCCGCGGGCGGACACCTCAAGAGAATACCAGGTAAGTAGCGTGTGAGGTAAGTCCTCAAGAGTAGCTCGTTCCCGGAAGGGGGCGGAATTAGTCCTATCCCATGTAGTTTATCCTAGTATAAGGGCCGAGTAATACCTCCATACTTCCTGTCTATTACAGTTGCGGTGATAGACACTTAATATAGTTTACGAATATTGAGTAAGTGTTGGTAAGTGATAAAGTGAGAGTTAAATAAAAAGATAAGGCATATATTTTAATATTGTATTATGAAATGCTAGATCAGTATTGAAAAAAAATCTTCTTTTAGATTTATTTAACTCTCATATAAAGAAAGCTGCTCAAAATTTAGCGTTTCTATACATATTACTATCCCAATAGCAATAGTCTTTTCTTTTGTTTAATATTTTACCTTATTTTTTCCTCAATCTCAAAATTGTATTATCACGGAGTTCCAATTATAAAAATGATATTTGCTTTCGCTGTACATGAATTTCTTTTTACTTTGCTCTGGTGTGCGTAGCGTTTTTTTGTACATTTTTTTTTTATTATATGTTTTTTATTTTTGAATAAATTTTTTTTTTTTTTGTTGCCGTAGAAATCACAGCCTTGAATCTATCTTAATATTTGTGTTTCTGTCTTATATCTATAGCAATGATATCTGAGCTATTCCACTCTTATTAGATTGAGAATTACGATTTATTTAGATAGTTGTGAAGTTTTTCTTTCTCTTGAAATGTAATAATTTCGATGCACGGTCCATTGGACTAAAGTAGAAAAAATAAAGATAAATTTTTATAATATAGATATCAACATTATAGAAGATTATAGTAGAAAAATTAAAAGTGTTTATATAAATATATAATTATTAATAGTATTTTTTGTTATATGTATTACTAGAATTCTATATTAAATATTATCATTAATATTATTTATATGATATAGTATATTAATATATTATGTAATAATAGAGAATGAAAATAGACATTGAAATTATTATTGACAAATACCGAGAGAGAGAAGCCCTCGAGAAGATATATATATAATGTACAATGTGGAGTCGAAGTTAAACTAGAATAGTAAAAGTCAGTAAAGTTAATTACAGGTACAACAATACCTGAAATGAATAGGTATGAAAAACTTTTTATAATCTTTTTAGATCTTATTTTGCTGGAGTAGACCTAATGCAAGTAGGAGGTAATTTCGTGAAAGTTTTTGCTTTTACTAATGACTATATATAATCTTATAGTAGTAGATATTATGGTTTATATGATAGGTTATATATACTGTAGGTCATGCTAGTCTTTGTTTATTCCATTATAGTATAATACTAAATTGAGTATGATTAATAATCACTTTCTCATATTTTGATTAGGTTGAAAATAGCATCGTAAGAAGGCTTTAAAATTAAGCTATACAAAATTTAGAAACTGCATAAATTCATTAAAGAATATTTTAAAATGTAAATAATTATCTACTATATTTAATAATTCTATTTATATTTTTCAATGACTCTTACTTCAAATTTTTTATCATATAATATTTAATTTTTGAATTTAATTTCACTTTATTTGGTCCTATTTTAAGTTTTCATTATTTACAAATTTTACAATTTAATTAATTTACAGGACAATTTTACACTCCCGATTTCTATAAAATCACAGGATTAACTCTAAAAACAATAATTATTGAAGTTGAATAAAAAAACGAAAGATGTTTTAAGTAACTTATAGTAAGAACAAATAAATAGAGAACCGCTCTCAAATTGAAAATTGTTTATCAGTAAAGATTGGAATCTGCATTATCATCACTAAGTCTTTCTTATATAGAAAAAGATAAATTATTAGTGAATAATTCACAACTTAAAATTCTGCTCTCACAGCTATAGTTACAGCCAATGAAAAAAGATTTTGTTTAAATTACATAATTTTCTCTGTGTTATATACCTATACAATATGCTTACTCACAATAACCTGAATACTTAAGAAGTTACCTGTAGATCTCATATCCTGTAAGATCAAAAATGAAAAGTCTATGGGTTTTATCAACTTTGAGAGGCATAACTTTTTTATATCCTAAAAGACAGTCGTATTTTTGTTTTCACTATTCTTACATTTTTATTTTTATTTTTTTTAGAGAATATCTGTGATTTTTATTCTAAAAATTCGGGAGTGAACCATCCCTCTCTTGCTCTTAACTATCACATTAATATAGACAGGGTGAGGTACATAATACATATATATAATATATATAGTATTATATAATAGCGACTAAAGGTATCGAGTAATATTAGTTCGGGCGAATATAAGTGAAATGTTAGCATATTCTTATCTGTTTATTGGCTTTTATTATAGAATAAAGAGTCGCGTCTAGATGGATAAAATAGTATACTTATTTTTATAATATTGTATAATAGCTTAGAGTATAGTAGTATATTAAGATACAGTGATGATATGTGATTTATGAGATAAGATTATAATAAAAATACTATTTTATTTACTATAAAATGAAGGAGGTTCAGAGATGGAAATGGATTATGGCAATGTATATTATAAGATAATAATTATAATAAATGCGATATATACCTTTAAAAATACATATATAATAGATACGATATCATTAGATTATTTATTTATTATATATATATTTATATTTTATAATCTCTCTCATCAGCTCTTATGAATATTTTTTTTTATAAACATAATTGCTTAATTATATATTTATATGAATTATCTTAACTCGCGAATAGATCTGCAGAGTAGTCTCTCTAAGTACCTGATCGGCAACAGACTTGTCATTGGGACTTTCCTATACCCGTTATTAGGTCGGAGGGCGGTAATCTCCCTCCGTCGACACCAATATAAATACATAATAGGAGGTTGCATTCGTTAGGATTCCACTCCAGAGGGAGAAAATAGCCTACCCTGTCTTTCCCCTGTGTAAGCCTCGTAAGAGCACCTGATCACCTGCCATCTTGTCGGTTTACCCTTGGAAAGTATCTATAGTTAGAAAAAAAAAAAAATTAAAACTTAGACGTAGTCGTAAACCTATAAGCCTATATAATATTTTGTAATCTATGATCAACTCTACACTATAATTGATGTTTTAGGAATCATATAACTAGAATATTATTTATTAAAAAAAAAATAATAAAATATAATCAAAACTGACGTATAGTCGGTAAAGAGAAATTAGTGGTTTCATGCTCTATGACTATCGTAATGTCAATTTTATGAATAATTGTATATAATTTGAATTTTATCTGTAATATATATATAGACGTTTTGTATATATATATATTTAATTCTGGTGAATAAAAAGAGATTGATAATTTTCTTCGATATGTAGGGATTTTATATCTTTTTAAATTGAGTGAGTCTTATAGAATTTATTATTATAGTAGTAGTTAGTCAAAGAGTTGCAGATTTGTAATATTATTGGTCAATTAATATTTCATTTATTTATGATTTTATTATATACTTTTAATAATATATAAGATATATAATATATAGAAAGAAGATTAGAATATTCTTCTCT